>JAYJMA010159131.1:0-13852 GCA_036873895.1 Parotocinclus cabessadecuia | reverse complement strand
TGTGTGTGTGTGTGTGTGCGCACGCTCAATTTAGTATATATATATATATATATATATATATATATATATATATATATATATATATATATAAATGTGCAGTATAGTAATCAGAATACAAATTTGCAATATTATATCATATTACATATCATATAACATTCTCTACCTCACATGACCCACCAGTGCAATGTATATACAGTATATTACTTTACCTTTCCTATTGTATTTGTATTGTTTTGTATATTACACGAAGTATGGAGCATATGTGGCAAGTGCAATTTCCCCTGAGGATTAATAAAGTATTCTGATTCTGATTCTGAAAATAGTAAGGCTTTATATTTGAAATAATTGAAGTTTTCTAATGAGTGAAAGACATATGAATATCATTCCTAAGGCAAGTAGATTACAGTATATTCTCAGCCACATCAAATTCAAATGTCATTTGATCCAACCAGAAAAAAACCTCTAGCCTAACTAAGAAAATCAAATGTTAAACAAAATATCTGAAACATAAAGGCTCGGTTCTGAAGAAATTGCATTTGGGACACTCATATTACAAGGACTCACTACATCAAGGACATGTGATATCACAGTTTTCACAGAGGACTCTAACACAATTCAATATAAAATTACCAAAGGGCAAAGATGCTGAATATAAATTGAATTAGTTACTAGCCTTGTCTGCTCATATTTAGCAGACTGGGTAGTAAGCCAGAACACAGCTAAATCTATGGGAACATATGAACATAAATGACGATAATAATTTAAAAAATAATAAGAAAGAAAGAAAAATAATATGTATAGCAACAAAATTGGTTTAAATTTTTATACTACTATTATCACCATGTTTCACATATGGAATAGAGCCACTTTCTCATCTGTCCACAAAGCGTTTTCCTTCAGTTCATTTCAGATGTCACAGTTCTTTTTCAATAGCAGTGGCTTTTTTCTTGCAACCCTATCATGATAGTGAACTCATGAACACTAATACTACACAGTGTTAGAGAGATCTTCAGTTGTAATAGCTTTGCTTACAACATGTCTCGTTATCCTATTGATTAAAAACACCTGACTCCAGTTTTACCTCCATCTGAACTGCTAATCTGTGAGGTTCACATACTGTTGCAATTTACTGATATGCCCATTCATCCACTATCTTCTGATTAATTTTATCTTGGCGCAAGGACAGGAGCAGCCCCAGACAGGGCAACAATCCATCATAGGGCTCACACACAGTCACACACCAAGGCTCACTTTAGAGACACCAATTAACCTAGCACACGTCTTTGGACTGTGGTAGGAAACTGGAATACCTGAAGTAAACCCACGCAGACACTGGGAGACTCCAGACAGAAAGGACCCAGGCCGATTCACCCTGAGATTGAACCCGGGACCTTCTTGCTGAGGCATCTGTGCTCTCTGTCTTACTGATATGTAATATAGGGTCATCTTTTTCATTAAATAAAGAAACAAGTGTAATATTCATTTGTTCATTAGGCTCAAATAATCTACTTTTATGACTCTTTTAGGATGATGTTTTAGGCCATGGTCATGCAAAAGTGTCTAAATTCACAGAGTTCACAAATAGTCAGGCAGAACTAATGACATTTAATATAATTAAAGTGAAGACAGGAGCACTGGTGACTTAGTGTTAAGAGTCAGAAGATGGAAATAGGCCTGGGAACAGATCCCGGTGGGACTTGTAAAGCAAAGGCCGGTGGTGCATTTATGGAACCCTGCAACAGACTGGTACAATAACCCAGGTGTACATCTGCCTGCGCCCAGTGAATTCCAATTTATGCTACAGGTCCTCCTTTTTGTCCCTGATCAAGATAAGCAGGAGCAGAAAAAATTCAGTTTATATAAGCCACAATTGAATGTTCAACACCAGTAGAATACACCCCTTTCTGAGTAGAGAAACTGCTCAGATCTACATACAGACTGCCATGATTTCTAGACTTAAGTACTGCAGTGTATTGCTTGCTGTTGTGCCTTCACATTCCATGGCTCCAGCATAAAGAGCATTCAGAATGCTTCTGATGTCATAGCCTACCAAAATAATTAACATATCAGATAACAGACAATGTTTTCCTCTCTTTGTGTAAAGTTTGCAAATACCAAGGGCAGTACTGGAAAAAAGTCGTAGATGAATACAGACACTTCCTATATCATTCTGCAGTGACCTCATGGAGTAGGCCACCGAGTCTAAGACTGACTTATAATCGTGTGTCAGGAGTAATAGGAGTAACTCAACGCAATGGACAACACCAAATGGGACACTTATTGCCCATTCAGACCAGAACTAATCTGCACACTCCACATGAATATACCGACAACAGAAGTTAATGGCATGCTATTATCAGCTGCTTAGAAGGAAAGGCCACTGGCATTCTGAATGTGAGTACTATTTAGTGTTTATTTAAAGTTCAACCTAATTACACCCTAAGAGTATAATCTAACCAGTGGCCGCAACAAAAAATTCATGACAAATCTCTACTGATGCATAAGGTCTAAACCGCTGACTTGGAGAGATTCAAGGATAGATTGTAGGGATCTGATGTGTTGTCTCTTAATGCTTTGCATTGTTGGGTTAGGTTTCTGGAACCCATTTGATATTGTATCCACATTTAATATAGCAGTGAACATTGCAAACAAAATATGTAGGGCAGAGTTTATGGGATAATTAATTGTTTAGAAAGCAGGTAAGGGTAGTGAGTCCGAAAACCAATATCACACATACTCCCCTTATGAGACTTATGAGCACAGATCCATCCGTTCCCCAAGATTCGTCAGACTGCCAAAAACTTTACGACACAGCACAAATCATCCATGACGTCTTTCACTGCATGGCCAGACAAATAATTATGGACACACACAGAACTGGCTGGCTATCTGAAGAATCTTTTTAATTTTATTCTAAGCAACTTGAAAAATATATCACTATTCATAATAAATCACACTGCTCACAAAAATTATGGGATATGTCAAAATGAACATGAACGTGCCATTAAAAAAAGGATTTTATTTAATTTCATTAAACAAGATCATTAGAAATGCAAATAAAAAGTCAAAGAAAGTTGTTCAGTTGTGCAAAAGAGATGCAAACTCAATCGATCGCAATTGATTAGCAAGTGACATACTCATGGGGGTAGAGCAGAGTATGTCATTCCCAAAGACTGCCAAAATACACTGAGTGATGGGACATGGACAGGATCATATTGTCCAGCAGTTCTTGTAGGATCCTCTTCGTATTCATTTTGAAATATCACCTCCCACTAATTTGCTCTTCTGTGCCCAAATTGAAATCTGTGCTGCAATTTGTTGTGACCATCCTCTTAGTTTAAATGAATGTAAGAGTTGATGTAAAATTGCAACATTCAAAACGGTGACCATTTTTGCAAATAAAAACTGTGAACACAGGAAGTAGGTGGTCCAGAGTTATGAGCTGGTATATTTCACAGGCTACAGCAATCAGGTATCAGTCTGTCAGACTGATTATATATCGTAAATGCATGTGGTTGAACACTTTCCTGGAAACAATTCAGATAAAAAATATATGAAAAGACCCCAGTGTAAACAAGGTCATAGTCTTTCAATCCACTTGGATTTTTATTAAAGCTTTCCTGGTTTTATGTCCTCAGACAGCCCTTGATTAGTAGCCTTGTCAGGGGCAGCTGTGTCTGTGTTTTGGTCATCTCACCCCAAGCTTTCATCCTTACAAATTAGCATCGGGCAGGTTTTCATAAATATTTACACATCTGTACAAAAGCAGTCGTCATACAGGCCGAACCATTTCCTCAACTGGCCAAGATTATTTATCTTAGCTGTTTAGACACATTCACTCCATGCTTCCCCTCAGACTTTAATGAGAAATGCATTAATCGGTCTGGGGCAGCGGAGAAGTACATTATTCAAGATAGCCTGGGGCACCCCAAAAGTGGACGTGTGTGACACTGCTCATTAGGCCTGTATTTAATTTCCATATATTCAATTTTGGAGAAAGATAGCTGTTTGACATCCTTCCCTCCCAATCCATACTTCATGCAAAGCAGGCAGTATAATGAAGGGTCGAAACACCTCTCACTAAAATGATTCTCGAGAAGCAGAGAGAGATCACACAACGCTGTGAGGATGATTATAAAAAAAGACGGAATTATGTGCTTGAATGTGACAGTGGAGGTCAGATGGTGAGTGAGTTGGAGGGCCCTCTGGTCCTGACAGTCAACAACAGCTCTGACTGTCAAATACAAAGCCATACAGATATTCCCAATTCAGCAATTCACATCAAACTTTTACGAAACTGACACAACAGAGGAAGAAAATGTCGAAGAGGAAAGTTCTGTGTGATCTTTTTGAGCAAACTGAATTAAAGAAATATAGAAACGTACGACCCGAGTGGAAATGACAGCGGAGCCATTGTGTGGGTTGAATAAGGCAAGGAAAGAAGACAGTGTCACGTCTAAAATAAATGGAAACGACTCAAAGTGATGTTCTCTCAGCATTGGGACACTACCGGGATCTCAACAAAGCTTTGCACACAGGACATGACACAGTATCTAGTGTTTCAAATGCTTGACATTTTCTGTCAAATGATGCCAGACAGCAGCTCATAGTTGGAGCATTATACAGTCAGTAACAGCCACTCAATAGGGATCTTGTTCTTTTGCAACCTTTATGCCTTCAACAACTGGCCATGTAATTCACTTTCTCACACCCACATTTTTGTCCTGTCATTGTAAAACAAAAAATATTAGAATTTGTGTAATACCTAAACATTTGTTGATGGCCATTAAGAGTTGCCATCACGCCTCCATTAAAAGTATTACCTACTCTTATCGCTAGTGATCAGATGCACTGGCCAGAGACAACAGTAGAAAGCAATGGAGTATTCCTTTGATTTGTAAATAAAACATTTGACAAACTGTGTAAAATCATCACTACACACATTCAAAATGGACTTGCTACCAAAGAGAACCCTAGACTTCCGCTCTAGCTGCATCTTGTTTTGCATGTGTGTATGGCCATTAATCACAATAAGACAACCCTATTGTCTGCAGCATATGTGCCATGTTCTATACAAAAACAATCCATGGCGTGTCACACAGTGGTGTTTCTTGAGAAGGGTGGAGGGGGTCGGCTTTGGGATTAGTGAGGGCCAGTGCTCCTGTGACAACAAGCTTTCCAACGCCACCAATTTAATGTAGCCAATTAACCTAATGCATGCCTGGGAGGAAACCAGTGTACTATTAGGTGATATAAAGGAAGAATTTGAGAAAAAAGCAGAGAAAAACTGCATCAAATGGGATTGCTAGAAGGAACATTATACAGGCTGAGGAAAAGCAGGGGTGTATGCATGTCCGTATAACTAGATTATCTCTAATTGTGCAAATATGTTATTATGAAAACAGCGGCTTCATTCGTACTATGCCATCAAATACAATAAAACATTATGTGGGATAACATAGACAGGTTTGTTAATAGATCAGCTTATGCAATGAACTTAAGTGTGGAGTGTGAACTTGTGGGAGTGGTACACAGGGAGTGATGGTGAAAAAAGAAGGGCTAAAGAAAGCAACAAGAAAAAAAGAAACGAGCCAAGGAAGAACAGAATGAGAAACCAGCCTCAGTAAGACAAAGAAATAAAATCCTGGAAGAGGAAATCAAGATCTACAGAGATTTCCAGATATGAGATTCATGATCAATAAGTTTAGGCAGGAGATCTCATTTCTCTTCCCTTTCGCTCCCTGAGACGAAATATATCTGTAACAAAGAGATTTGAAATGTGCTGCTTAAGCAATATAAGTTAAGGAAAGAATATGCCTGAGAATAAAATAAAATAGAAATAAAAGGCTTTTGTCAACAAAACATAAAACGATCTAAAAAGGACAATGGTACAGTAATTTAAAATAGTAGACGTTAATGTGATCCTTATTCATCCTGACAGCCATGGCACAGCCTACATATAAATGTCACCATCTATTCAGTCAAAGATCAAAAGGTCCATTAGTCGGGAGATTGTTTAAAAGCCCAGGTTAACTGTTATTCTGCAGTGTGTGTACAACATAAAACGCCACGATTTTCCAACAATAAAAATCAACTTATCGCCAAGGCAAATCCAAACACACACAAATGGATCAATAGAAGGACATGGGCCAAAAGTGGGACACAATCTTAATGGAGCAGGGTCAAGAACGGGCATCAGTCCTCATCCCTTGCATTGTTCACATTGTTATGTAAATATAGTTTATTTACAGCTCATTATGTATTTATAATATTTTAAAGAATAAAGACAAAGCAAACACAAAGGAATTGTGAGATCTGAACCTTATCTGTTACTAAGGGTCAAATGACTGATTTAGCACTGTAAAGGAAATCGTGAAACAGTCCTTTCAAACATGAATTTCAATAACACTTTCCAGATATCACAGCTTTTTTACTGTAAGCATGACTCTTCTTTACAAGAACAAGGACACAGGTATACACATATGCACAATGACAATGATTTAGAATTACAGAACATTATTAATAGTACAGCGCACAAAGTAAAGCTTTGATCTCAGATTTTTTAATCCTCTCCTGCAATACTGTAGCCTAATGTATGTTACTGACATTCGAGAGGTTGATAGCAACTCACTTTTCTTGGACCTTCCACCTGTTTTTCTTATTTCATGAGCAAAATTAAATCCAATAATACTGTATGTACTGTCAATATGTGTGTATGTACTTAACGTAATGGTTGTATTACAACAACTTTAATAAAGGAGCAAACAGCAAACATTTGTAAGCAGCTTATGTACAGTTCTGATCATTCTTTAATGATATGATTTGAATTTTCTGTAATTAAATGATACTGGGAACTAGCAGACTTTACCCAGGCTCCATATTTCCCTATTTTAAGTATACCATAATAACAGGGTGCACCCTGTGCTAATAACTTAGCTAATAAACTTACACCATTAACTTATGCACATCTATTCAATTATAGCTTATAGTTCCTGGGATCTAACCAGTATCACAGGGCTCAAAACACTAACAAACCCTAGACAGAGATTCATTGCAGGGTACATACACATACTCACTCACACTATAACACAAGTGACCTAACACATCTTAAGAATGTGCGAACCACCACATAGACATTGGGAAACCCTGCAAACTCCCTGCATGCATGAATTCAGAGACAGACTGCGTACACAAAGGAAATTCTAGACCACTGTTAAAATCCCCAACATAAGTCTGCAATGGTCAAAGAGCAAGGCATGAGATAGTCTTCAAAAACCTTTAAAAACCTAAAGGGTCATGTTGATTTTTCAACAGCATCCAGTATCAGGAGAACAGGCTGAACAACAATGGTGTGCAAAGAGTGCTCAAATTACAATAAAGTTAATGTTATGGAATGGCCAAGTCAAAGTCCTGACCTGTTCAATGTAAATATTGTAAAAGTACCTGAAGCAAGTAGTCCCCAAAGCTGAAGCTGCTCTATGTAATGGAATGGGCTAAAATTTCAAGCTGATGTGTAGTATTGACCAACAGTTACCAGAAATGCTTATTTGCAGATAGCACTGCACAAGGGGTCACACCATATTCCAAAAACAAAAGTTGACATACTGTTACCACTCACAGATTTGTAATATTGGTAAACATTCCTCAATAAATAAGATACTAAATTATACAGAAATACAGTGGTTTCTAAAAGGTTTAAATGTGTGCCACGGTGTGCAACAAATCACAGTTTCTAATTAAGAATTCACTAATAAATAGTTCATTTGAGCCTCAGGGGATGGCATTATACTACTTTCACTTGTTTTAATTCAGGCCATTTTCCACTTCATGTTTTATAATTGATTTGCAAGACCAAAGTCCGAAGTGACATAATCCAGACCTGAAGGAAATAGTAAAAGAGCTAAAGATAGATCTGTGTCTGGGCAGAGGATTTCACATTCCCTCCAGCTTGACGAGTACCTTCAGGAATGTAGCGGATGAAGAGGATGGAGCCACAGGTGCCATGGAAACAAGATGAAGGAAAGCTGAACAGGTTTCAGAATTAACGTCAGGAAAATAGTTTTTAGAATCTACTTACTGGGAACAACTTTGAACAAATATATCTACTGGGTTTGTTTTCTGGCTTGGTTCCTTAGTGATTTTTACCACCTGCTTTTACATATCTACATGTTTTAGCAGACTGAAATTTCACTTCTGCCAAGATCTATGTGATCATAGTGTAATGGTTTGGACAGAGGTTCAGATTTTAAAAGTATCTTGGAAAATTCATGAATGGTTAGGATTAGAAAATAAATTGAGATTATCCACATAAAATGTCACGTGAATATGTAAAGACAATGTGTGTTTCCCTTTGTGCTTCGTACTTGCATAATTCTCAATTTAATATTTTCCTTGACAGTTCCTCCTGTATGCACAATCTTTAGACCAAGGAAGGGGGCCATAGACCAGCTCTCAAATCATGGCTTACCACTACTACTTTTCACTAGTGGGCAGCAGACTTTCATGAGAATGAACGTGCATGGAATTACTTAAAAATGAAATATCTCATAATTAAATATCCCTTAATTTTTGTGAGCACTGTAGATGGCTTCAGGTATGTATTAGCAACAATTTGTCAAAAAACTAAGATCCAAATGTAAATGCATATGTATCTATAAGACCTAGCCACAACCAAAGAACCACAACCATTGTCATTAAGGGAAATATGATTCATTGCACTCTTTATAAAGTTATTGCTGGCCTACTTTGCCTTAGCTGGCGTGACCTCAGGTTGCAATCATTATGTACTTTAGAGGCGTTTCTAGATTAATGGTGTTGCATTAAGTACCGGTAAATCACTTGGTTTTAGATACACAAATAAACACAATAAATAATTGTAAATAAATGTGTCCCAGTGCTCATCACACCCTGCTGACTAATGTTCCTAATGTTCATATAGCATTCCTACAATTATGTTAACACTGATCAATATGTCTTTCATACCTTCTCTCCTTCATTGTTTCGCTCTATCGTCTCCCCACCCCTCTGTGATGGGTTAGGTTATCGATCAATCCCCCTGGTGCATGACTGTTGTCTAGGTTACCAACCCCACCCTGCCTTATAGAGAAAAGACAGCGTGAGGCCACTTAGCCTTGACATCTCTATATTTTTATTTCATTCGGCATTTCAGCAAATGTATACTGAAGCATACTAAGAATTCATATTTTATAGTGATCTTGGGAAGGTGCTATAATTTGGTCTTTTTTTATTGGGTCCCTTCGTTGCCACAGAAACAGCTGAGCATCATGGGCATTTCCCATCTGTGTTGCTATTTGCCTTCCAGAAGATGCATAGCATGAGGGTCAACAGAGCACGGCAAAAACCAAGCACAAACAAAGCATCCTGTCTGTCCCTAATCACATTACCACTGAGCACTATGTCCTCGTAAGTAAATATGGATTATTGTTTTAACAGTAACAAAATTAACATGGCGTAAACTGTATATGACAATTGGTTTAGGATATATTTAGAAACCGTATTTGCTTATTTCCTTTAGTCTATGACAAAGTCTGTATCAGTCAAATGGTAGTTATATCCATAGTTCCAAACAAGGAACATACTGAGAAACAAGGAACATATTGAAAGCCAAAAAAACATAGCAAGGAAAAGGAAGGGAAACGAGATGATACATACAAGCAACAAATCATTAAATAATGACAGTAACATGCAAATTTGACTAGCCTGCATTCAAATGTTTCTATGATATTTATGAGAAGTTTCTTTTAAAATGGCCTGAATTCTCACACGAGCCTTTCTGACATCCCCAAGTAGACATTTGCACAGGACTGATTTTAAAATGGCTGCATAAACACATTCCACATACACTTAACAGTAACTTTATTAGGTACACCTTCCTGATCATGATCAGAAATGATCAGTTATTATCATTTACAATGGCACCATGGTTCTCAACCATCTCCATTTGCTTTGTACTCAGCACACTTGCTTAAACTTGTATGAGTTGAGCTACGCGATTCATTACAGCCGAAAACGAATTCAAGATTCATGATTAACAGTTCAGTACATAGGAATTAAGTACCTCAGATTCACAATATTCCTTGCTCATTGAAGATCGCCAGTGTGTTCATTGTAAATCTTTTTTCACACCTACAGTGCTGTATACTTCGAGCAAATAACTCTTCATGGGTCCGAAAATGATTAGTAATGACAGCCATCTGAAACTGAATCCTCTTGGCTGTCAGGCTAAGCAGGTAGCATTCGAGTTCAACAACAAAGTGTTTTGCTTTTACTTATCACTTTTAATTACTTGTTAAATTACACTTTATTATAGCATAAGCTTTGTGTTAATGATTTATGCCAACTGTATGTTAATGTAAGTGTTAATGTATAAAGTGGGCTCTGATACAGTATAGACTATATTAACTCATCGGTTCAAGAATCGGTATCATTCATTCATTCACTTTCTTTCCGCTTAATCAGGGAAAGGGTTATGAGAGAACTGGTGTCTAACTGGAGGCATAGGGGACAAGGCAGGAGAAACCCTAGACAGGGTCCCAATCCATCGTAGGTTACATACACTCACGCACTCATTCACACATTAGACACCAGTTAACATAACAGTGTACCCAGCATACACCCACGCAGTCATGAAAAGGAAAAGCACAGAAAAAGGTCCCAGACCACTTCGCCTAGGGATTGGAGCTCCTCGCTGTGAGGCGACAGTGGACCCAAAGAACCAGAATTTGGAGTCAACCTATTGTAAATCAGGGAGCACCTGTACAATACAACCACATTAATGCATATAATATTTAATATAGTGTAAATGTTCTGGAGGTCTGGAAGCGATTATTTTAAATTAAATTGAAATGCCGCTCACTGGACCTTTTCTCTTTTTTGGAACATTCTCTGTTAACCCTAGAAATGTCACTGTGTGAAAGCAGATTTTTACACACTGACAGTCACATATGTAGTCCGGCCTCTCTAAAACCATTTAAATCCATTTTTTTTTGTTTGAACTTGACAATATGAGTGTACATTGCACATTTAGAAAATTCAGTCTCATGAACTGCCCCATGAACGTAATAAATTATTCAAACACAAATTCAATTATTAAATCATACCCTAGTGGTCTAGTATTCTGCAGTCTCGATCAATGCATCTTCCCGAGTTACGAGTCATTAGTATCACTGATGTTGGTCCATTTTCTTTTTCTCTGGAGCCTCTCAAAGGCCTAAAAAAATATTTAGCAATTTACAGTCTGTGGCAGTCTTAGTTTGTTAACACTGTGACATACAGTGGGGAAAATAAGTATTTGATACACTGAAGTTTTCCTGGATGCAAAGAATGGGGAGGTCTGTAATTTTTATCGTAGGTACACTTTAACTATAAGAGGCAAAAAAAAATACATTACAATCCGGGAAATCGCATTGCATTATTTTTAAATAATTTGCAATTAACTGCATGAAATAAGTATTTGATCACCTATCAACCGCAAGAATTCTAGCTGTCACAGTCCTGTTTTTTTTTTTAAGAAGGCTTCCTATTCTGCACTCATTACATGTATTAATTGACCTATTTGAATTTTTTACCTGTATAAAAAACACACTCAATTAATCACACTCCAACCTCTCCACAGGAATTAGCCCAGAACTACACTGAAGGACCTGGTCAATGACCTGAAGAGAGCTGCCACCACAGTCTCAAAGATGACTGTTAGTAACACACTACACCGACATGACACACAAGGTCCCCCCTGCTCATGTCAGCAAATGTCCAGGCCCATTTGAAGTTCACCAATGACCATCTGGAGGATCCAAAGTAGGTATGAAAGTAGGTCATGTGGTTGCTATTGAAGGGAGGATGTGTGGGGTCATGTATCGTAAGGTTTTGGTCAACAACCAAGACAATGACCCAGTGACCCAAAACACACAGCCAGGGCAACTAAGGAGTGGCCTAGCCAGTCTCCAGACCTGAACCCAATAGAGAATCTTTGGAAGGAGCTAATTAAACATTACTAATAGGAAAAATCTTTTATATTACATAATCACAGTCATAAACATTCAGGATAAAATCACATGGCATTTACCAGTTATATAGTTTAATGAGTCTAAATTCTGGTTGCTAATCTGACTTGGAACAGCTAGACTGCAAATGGCAACGTAATGTTATACAAAGGCTGCCAAGGTGTATTTATTTTACCAGAAGAAACCAGAGACTCTATTTCTCTCGGGTGTTGCTCAATAACAAAAGCTCTTTCATCAGCAACATCATCCTCCTTTAACCTGCTGCTGAGTTTGCATTGATGCTGAGTGCTACATGCTAAAGCGCTAAGCAGTCCCCCGAGGATGTAATGCTGTAAAACGGATGCAAAGAAGCTGCTCATGTTCATCTATAGCATTTATATTATTGACTATTCTACAGGTTTCTACGATAGGCTATATTGTTTTTTTTGGCTGCTTACAACTGTAATTCTAAAAGAAATAACTACCGAACTCCATACATGACTTATAGATGGTTAACCTGACTTCAGTGACTGATTCTGATTATATAAATTGGTATTTTTGTCAAACAATATAAACAAATGTCAATGGTTAGTCACCACAATAGTTGCATATGAAAATTGGTTGTCTAGATGACGTGACAGCTCCTAGTTAGTTTTGCTATATCTAACATTAACTTCAGAATATTGTTAACATGGTAGATTTTGTAATTTCAGACTCTTTTAAATAAATCAAATTTCATATAAGTTAAAACTTCCTGCTAAAATCCAATTTGTTTATAGTATTAGCTACATTTCTTATTAGCTAGTCGATCTGCTAACATAGAAGTGATGAACTGAAGTCTGTTTTCCAAATCGCAAATTGAATACTACATAGTGTGTAAAAATGTTAATGGCACCATAATGGGAGATAAATGCATTTGTCAAAAGCATTACAACAACTAGTAAGTAAGTAGCATATTCACTTATAAACATACAGGAAGTTAGGTAACAACATTTATCATGGCCCAGAAACAGCCCAAAAATCTTACTACAATTGAAGACACGTATTAATACATGTATGTATTATTTCATTCAAAATGTACCCAAAACCTCTACCAAGCCTGCTGCGTATGTAGGGTGAAAACAAAATGGTCACATGGAAAATTTTGTGTTTTTCTCTAATAATTACACAGTGTTGTTTCTGTAATTTGGGTTATTTTTGCAAAGAGAAATGGTCCATATTATTTGCTCAAGAATAAATTATCATCATAATCTAAATACTAAGAGGTTCTTTAAGGTCATGATGATACAATACTTTCCACAAAAACACAAAACATCTTGTTATTTATTTTTGCATTGGACCAACAACTCAATACAATTCATTAATACAAAGTGAATCTGTACCCTTACAGGTTTTTTATTATGTCATGTGACAATATAATTGACCATTTCCTATCTAACTATAACGTTTTGTTAGGAATTGAGTGGAATTGCACTGTAAAATCAAAATATGTACATGCAAAATGATATAAGGTTTGATTTAGCCAGGGCTTAACAGAACCACCTGACTATATGTGAATCTTCTGTTAAAGGTAAAAAAGCAGACCTACACATTTGTGTTTACCTCCAGAGTGAGAAGCAGCAGCATCTCTGCATGCCTTCTCTCATTAGTGCTGAGCACAGAGAAACACTACTCTACCCAACTCCATTCTGCACTGATTACACCCCAGTCATCCTGCCCCCAGGGCTGCAGAGGGTTCAAGGGGGAGGGCATATCAATAATTCAAACATTGATCCCTAGTGGTCTAGTATTCTGCAGTCTCGATCAATGCATCTTCCCGAGTTACGAGTCATTAGTATCACTGATGTTGG
>JAYJMA010159120.1:0-13852 GCA_036873895.1 Parotocinclus cabessadecuia | reverse complement strand
TAAGTTGTTAGAGTAACAGGTTGCGTTGTGTGCTGCGCCTGGTCGATGCCAACTGCCAACCTGGGTATTGGTGAGTGTCTTGGGAGCTTGCGGGGACTGTCGGGTCTGGTCGGTGCCCCTGTCGGGTCTGGTCGGTGCCCACAGTTTTGTGAGCTCGGTACCCTCTGTTTGTGTGAACCTGGTGCCCACAATTGTGAGCTTGGCACTCTCGGTTATGTGCCACACGGTGCCCACTGTGACACCATGGACAATGGGCATGTTTACTTACATACTGTTATTGACTGCTAAAATAACGAGCTGAAAAGAGAGACAAATAAAGGTTCCGGACACCCTTAGTCCAGACTTAGACTAATGGCATGGACTGCGGTAGCCTAGCGTACTAAGGTACTGGTTCAAATCCCACCTCTGCCAAGCTGCCACAGTTGTGACCTTGAGCAAGGCCCTTAACCCACAATTGTTTGGATTGTGAGATTGTATTGTGAGTTGTAAGTCGCTCTGGATATTACGTAAACGTAAACGTAAATGTAAATGCTAAAGTCTATTAATAATAGGCATGTTCTGGCTGAACTGACACAGCACACTTGGATGGATAAGTTTAACAATGAAGTTCCTAGGAAGAACGTGTTGTCTGTTATTGTGACCCTGACGATCACGACTTAGTGCAGAAAGCCAGGCCGTTTTCAAAGGGTTCATAAACTTTCCCGCAACTCGTGCACAGTCCAGCGCAGGCTTCCAGTGACGCCAGAGTTAGGCATATAATATATCAAGCCTACGCAGACGTTTCGCTGCTGGGGCAATAAACAAGCGACGCGAGGGTTGACAAACTTTCCCGCAAGCGCAGATTCCCAGGATAGCCGGGCTTTACCCTTATGAAAAGACAACACGCTCTGTCGGAGCAGCGTGGGTTGAGACTATCCAGATGTCCGATTATTTTTGTTGTCTGTTTCTCTTTGGAGCTTGCGTACGGTCTGACAGGGTTGCCAGATTTGACCGAATACAGTCAAAACAACCTAGCAAGCAGCCCAGGCGACAGGAGCAGGACGTACGGTCACGCATGCATTCACACAGGCGCGTGGCGGCACGGGGAGCAGCGGTAGTGCGATACACTGCAGCTGCTGCCGAAAGGTTTTATTTCAAGCGCGCATTTGTGAAGTTTGCCATGTTCTCCGAGGTCCACGTGGTTTTTGTCTGTGTAGCCTGTTCCATTCCACATGCAAAAAAAAAACAGGTTACTCTAGGGCTCTCTCTGGGTGTGCGCAAACTTGTGAAGCCCTGTAACGACCTGGCGCGTGGTCCAGAGGGTATTCCTGCCTAATGCCCAATATTTTTGGCTTCCGATGCAAAGACTGGAAGCAGAAAAAAAAAAACTGAGCATCAAACCTTGCATGTTATGTAAGAACCTGGCATATGGTTCGTGCACACTACCACATGCAGCATCTGCTTTTTACACACTGTCTTGTGAAAAAATGATGCCACCGGAGTGCGGACACAGGGGTACCAGTTGATTTTGTGACATACAGTATCATTTACATTTCCAGTATTTAGCATTTAGCAGACGCCCTTATCCGGAGCGGCTTACAACTCATACAGTCTTACAATCCAAGCGATTGTGGGTTAAGGGCCTTGCTCAAGGACCCAGCTGTGGCAACTGGGCAGGGGTGGAATCTGATGGTCCAGAGTCCAGTACCTTAACCGCTAGGCTAACACAGGTAACTGTACAGTTCAGTCCTGTACATTTACAGCATTTAGCAGACACCCTTATCCAGGGGACTTACAGCTTACCCAAATCTGCTTGGCAGAGGTGGGATTTGAACCCTGGACCTTCTGGTCCAGAATCCAGTACCTTAACCTAGGCTACCACCAAGAAAATGTGCATCGTTGTGCATTGCGCACACTTCAGAATTAAAAAGGGATGTCTTTTATCAAATGTAAAATCATAAATCGTGAGAAAATCCAATCGGGAACTCAGTTTTCTGAATCAAATTGCCAGTAAAGTGCATCGTAACAGCCCTCATTATTAGGTAAAATATGATAATCAGAGTTCAAAACAGTACCCTCTTTTGCAGCATCATGATCCTGGCAGCGCTGAGGATGTCGTTGCATCTGGAGTCGGTTTACTTATTTATTATTTTCTGTTATAAAGCGAACGTGCTTTGAACGGATGGACGTTAAACGGCGCAACCCTGTAGTGTTTTTACTGCTCGCCACCCGTTTCTCTGTTTGCTGTTAAGCACCCTTTTCTGAAAAGATATTATTATAAAGAGATCACGTTCTCAGTGTGGCTGCACCACACGCGATACTTCCAGAGCAGGGATTTCTCAAGGTAAAAACCTGACAGCTTTAACTGAATCCACATTCAGAAATGTGATACTCGTTCAAACAAACAAACCAAGGACAGGGGAAAATATACCGTTTCACGTTATAGAAAACCGTTTGAAAGGAGACCCGGACAGAAGATGCTCTTTAGCTCCAACAAACGTTCCAGCTCAGTGAAACCGATCAGCTCGGGTTAAACAGAAATGCATGCATGTAATGGATACAAAGTGCAGCATGGGGTCTCTTGATTAGGAGGGCTTGCAGATATCTATTCTACCGCTGTTTGATGGGCAGCGAGAGCTGTGCCGCTTGGTGCAGCGGTGGGGGGACAGGGGGAGCCGGTCGTTAAAGCTGTGCACAAACTAATTGAAAGGTTGTGGTTTTAAATCCCAGCTCTGTCAACTGTTGAGCCCTGGAGCAAGACGCTTAATCTTCAACTGCTCAAAGGGAAGTTGCTCTGCCTAATGGCGTCTACTAAATACATGTGGGAACTCCCATGGTCGGCGTCATGTGATGCGACTGAGCCAGCCCCAATCACAAGCAGCACTGCGACTCTGGAGCATCTGCTGAGCTGAAATAGCCAAGTGCAATTTCAACTTCTAGGGTCTGACCAAGCCAATATCTGGAATTCATCTTTACTGCCAGGAGACCCATGAACGAACTAGTAGATAGCATCACCTGGACTTCACAGTGGTGCCAGACTTTGACCCAACACAACTGGAAGGTTCCTGGGCCGTGGACCAGAAGGACTATGACCCATGGCTCAGGTCGGCTCTTGCCTCTTGGCTGTGCTAACTTCTGGTCCTCTCCCTTTAGCTATGCTGCTATAGTTAGTGCTGCTGGAGTTTTCATGCTGCACATGGCATCAGTAATGGATAATAGACTCTGTGCTCCTAACCCATCAATAACTTCATTTTCTCTTTTTCTCAGAGCTGATGTTCCGGTACCAGTTCCGCCACCACACACTTGGATGTTCTTTCGGCCCGGCATCACTCTACTGGTCTTCATCAACAGAAACCACTTCCACCAGAGTAACTCCCTCCATTGTTTGGACATTAGGAGATGATGTGCTTCAATGGATTTCCCAGTGAGGACTCATTTTATAATTTTGTCAATCAATAATTTTGTTTATTTATTTTATTACTAATTTAATTTTACGATTGATTTGCTATTGATTTAAATTGTTATTTACCTGTTATTTGTTAATTTAATATACCTTTAAGTACTTATTTAATTAACATCTAGCCCACCCATGGAGGATGTGTCCTCTGTTGAGTCTTGGTCCTCCCAAAGTTTCTTCCTACTACTTTCAGGGAGTTTTTCCTTTCCACGGTCGCCCTAGGCTTGCTCAACCTGGGATTGGCCTTTTAAGCTAATATAAGATTGTAAAGATGCTTTGAGACAATGTACCATTGTAAGAAGTGCTATATGAATACATTTGGATATAAATTGAATTGAATTGAAATTTCTGATCTGGAATAAATTAACTATGTTATTTCAATATGTGCTCAGGTTGGGCAGTCACTAGGAGCAAAACAGTTGAACATAAAGACGTTAATGATAATTGCCCAGTAGCAGTGATGGAAGTTTGGAATCAAATTAGTGCAATTCACCTATGAAGGAAGTGAGGTGAAGGAAGGGATGACCATCTGGACATGTCTGATTTGGTTATATCCAATAAAAAGTAATAAACCATTAGTGAAAAATCTAGACTGTCAGTTTGGGGAGTAAACAACATAAATAAATAGATAAATAAATAAATCCCATTTACACAGAAGCATTAAAAAGGCCAAAGCATGTTAAACAAATTTTAAACTTAAAAAATTTTTAATTTAAAATTTACAATTTTAAATAGTAAATTCACAGAGTCAAAAAAAATACCAACATCTAGATTAGATCTTCAGAATAACAAGATTGAAAAAACACAACACAAATGTTTCAGCCCTTGCTATTCCAGCACAAGTACAGAAATAACAAAAGCTTGAAGCATCACTTCACAACCAGAAATAAATAGCTCTATCTAAAAAAAAAGCAATCCAAATTAACAAAGTAGCCCATCGATCAATTATTTTAAACCAAGGTTAAACCAAAACAGAACAACACTGCAGTCATTTACATTCAGCTTTAATTAGCATCAACATGGGTCATAATTACCATGTATTATTTCCGTATATAAATATTATGTTAGCACTTAAAAAGACATTTAATTCCTAATTGCAGCTGGATGAAATCTTAAACAATAAGAAGGCTAGCTTGGCTTTATTACCCGCTTATTCTGGAAATAAACAATCTAATTGGATCTGTAGTCAATACATTTACATTACATTTTAGTCCCTTACCTTCATAATATATTGACATATTCAGTTAAACTTCAAAGTTGATATAATGTCAAAATTGTTTGTCTTAAAATCTCATGCCATATCCCAAGTCCCAAAATTCCATGTCGGTTCACCATTGCTAATAAAGGCAAGACAGTTTTTTTTTAAAAGCTATCAAATCCATAGGGATTTATCATGACACTCAGTTAACATTGTGTTTTTAATTGTAACCTGTAATTTGCCTAGTAACCAGATATGTGTTCTGTCTGTTTTATAATGGTGTAGCAGCTCTAGTATTGAGGGAAGGAGGAGGTAAAGTGAGAGGGTCTGGACAGTATCCTCAAATTCCTCATGAATTCCTAGCTAGATGAATAACATTGTCTAGATGACTAGTGTTTAAAAAAATATTACTACTCTGAAGTCTCTTTGGTCTAGTTTTGTTAGGTCTGGTATGACCTTATGGAGATGGATGGTCAGACCTGAAATCTGAAAGTGAGCATTAAAGAGTGATAATGGTAACAGCTAAAAAGTGACTTTGAAAAAAATCTTCTCTCTATGTCTATCTTCTTTTTATAATTTGTAATAAAAATAGGCAATGATTTTGTTCATGTATGTTATTTTAAAGTGCTATGACTCTGCTATGACTATGTTTTTAGGTCTTGCTGAAGCATTCATATACAGTATGTCTGTTAGCCTGGTGTTATAATTGATTACACTTTGTATTACATTGCTACCTATTTTAATGAGCTGAGTCTCAACAAGTAGCTGCACCCGGTGTCCGTGATGAAGTGCAGGCACAACCACTGACCGTTTTTTAGCACAGATATTGAGATTTGAGGCGACTGTGGCCAGTAACAAGCAATTAATTTCTCAGGGAGAATTTCTGAGACTGCGATTCTAGAGTAGAATACTCTTGGAGGATAGCACTAGCTGCCATATTCTGCATGCATGAGTTCTCACATGCCTGTAATTGAAAACGTCAACCTGGTGAGAGGAATAGGATTCTTTCCATGAAGAGAGAAGAGCAAAATGTGCTCTTACATTTATGTCATTTAGCAGACAACCTTATCCAAAGAAACTTACAACTTTTACAGTCTAAGCAATTGTGGGTTAAGGCTGTTGCTCAAAGACCCAACAAACACAGAGGGAGAATTTGAACACTGGGCCTTCCACATGGCTGGGATACCACAGTCACACACTCTTAGACTTACCAGTCATGGGCAGCTATGATATTGCTTGAGATTTAGACTCCTATGACATTAGGGAAAACCTTTTACTGTTGTTTCACAAACTACTTGTCATAGGCCATTGAGCAAACCCTCACAATTGTTTGTATTGTATATTGAAAGATATCTTTTTGATACACTTTGTAATGCCCATTATATCTTAATTTAATGTAATTATTTATTAATATCTTGTGGTTGTGTATGTCTAGTAATATGTCAGGCGTGTATTTAATTATTTTTCACTGATTGTCTCGCTGTATGTCATTTTTGTTCTTATGGACGTTACTCACAGATGTGATATGTTGTTGGACAATAATAACAAAAAAGATCCCTGCTTAATAAGACAGATCATGTATAAGTACCAGACCTATGCAACATGTATTTAGAATATCCATTTTGAAGATTTTGTCAATCACTAATTGCAATAACAAATTCATTCTATTATATTCAGGTTTGTTATCTGCAATTACCGGTACCAAATTCATGCCATGACATGCATGGCTGGGTAAACTGAATAAGTATTAAGTTTGAGGTTCTTTAATGCAGTGCTCTGTCTTAAAATAGTCAGGTATGTCTTATATATTTTCTCTGTTCTTTGAGGAGATGTGATATGTTTGTTATTTCAAACATGTTCATTTTTTCTGCATCCATGAGACCAGTAGTCATCTTGTCAGTGATTATTTTAAACTTCATTTTTATTAATGAAATTAACATTTTTAGTGTCACTGGAGTTCAAATGCAAAACCAAGCGAAAGATGACAATTACACACGCCCCCTGGCTAATTTAGAGTAACTTCACATCCTGTGCTTCATTGCTAAATGACTTTGATGAGGAAAAACCAGAGAGAAGAGCAAATTTGCAATCAGAAGCAGGAGGTGACGTTCAGAATTAGAGCTGTTTAAGGTTTTAAAGTGTGCAATCAGACTGCACTAAAGCTGATCAAAGAAAGCTGCACAAAAGGCAGATTTGAAGTGAGAGTAGCAAAGATGACTTACATCACAGGCAAGCTTCTTTGCTCAAATCGGAATGAGTACAGAGGTTTTGAGGAGTCTTAAGTGTACGTGGGCAGGACAGAGCACCTATCAGACACTACCATGTACTACCATTTCATTTTAAATAATTGCATTGAATTTTAGGTCTCCGGCCTAACACTAAAATGTAGCTAACATTGACATTCATGCTGTACACACACTGTCTTCCATACATGGAGACCAGACCTAGTGAAGGTATACACCCACCTACCACTTTATTACACCCTGTTAGCACTTGAACTACTTTAATTATTGGTGGCATAAATTGGTGCTGGACACATTCCTCTGATATTTTGAACATTTCAAATCAAAATGACCTTTTTTGAAATTCATCAGGCAGTCTTGGAATTGGCTGATTAGTTGTTTGTATCAACAAGAAATTACAGTTGATACAGTTAGTTCAGTGAGTATGTGTGATCTCACAGTATAACTAAATTTGGTGCTGGTACTGGTGTTCTGGTGGAGATATTGCCATAGCTACAGGTGGAATTGGCGGAGCTGTCTTGTGGCACTGTTTATGGATTTTTTTTTCATCTTAAAATGAAACCAACTCTGTGGAGTTATTGGTGGTTTTACAGTTAGACCACAGGGCTAATTTATAAATGTTGTGTACACAGAAATATGGGTTTGGAAAATGCAATCTTTCACCACTATTGTAGGACTCATAACTGACAACGACGAGTAAGCCTAAAAGGTCCAGCATCTGTCAGAATGGTGCAACAACAACAATCTGAAGCTGAACCTCAGCAAAACCAAGGAACTGATTGTGGATTTCAGAAGATCCACATGCACTGAGGTCACAGCTCTCTTCATCAATGGAGAGGAGGTAGAGAGAGTGGAGAACTTCAAATTCCTGGGTGTGCACTCCGCTGACCTCACCTTGGCTTTCAACACCCAACACCAAATGGGGAAAGCACAACAGAGACAATACTTTATCAGGAAGTTAAAACACTACCACCTCCCTCAACACTTGCTGGTGAACTTCTACAGAACCATCACAGAAAGCCTCCTGACATAGTGCTGCACAGTTTGGTTTTCCAGTTGCACAGCATGGGACAGGAGAGACCTGCAGCAAGTGCTGAGAGAAGCAGAAAGAATCACTGGCACATCATTACCCCCCTCAGTGACATTTACACCAGCCATCTCTATTTGCATAGCAAAATATTCTACTCACCCTGGACACTCTTTGTTTTCCCCACTCCACCCCAAACAAAATGTTCAGACAATTAAAGTCAAGTACTAACAGGCTGAAATACAGCTTCTTCTCCCAAGCTGTGAAAGCCAACAACCCATCCACCCTACCACCACACACTCACTCTGTCATCCATATTGATGAGCAATAACTGCCTGCACCTTGATACACATATCATTAGCACATATTATCCCATAGTCTATGTCTACTGTATATATATATATATTCTGTATCTTGTAATTTTTTTCCCGTAAATTTGACTTGAATGTGACTTTGCACATGTACAGTTTGTTTCTTTAATTGCTGCATTAGTAAGGATGCTTCACTGCTCTCAACAACGTTCACAACAATGTTTATTTCAGTGACAATAAAACTTATTCTATTAAATGATGCATCTGCTTAATTACTACACTTACATTACTTGATTACAAGAAGCATTAAAGCTGAAAAGTAATCTTACATGTACTAATATTTATTGCTCCAAAGAACTAATTGCAGTTTGGATTATTATAACAAATCCCTGATCAAAAGCATAACTTACCTTTATTAATTAGGGGAAAATACAGGCTGCAAACTGCTGTGAAATAATTGCACACATTCCCAGATCTCTATCAAAGCTGCATTTAATGATGTGTTGTCTAATATACTGAGTTTTTTGTAATTTATATTTCAAATAGCTATTATCTTTTAATTACAGCATGTGCTGGGTTCATTTTGACTTGCAACTAAATCATGAAGGAATGAGAGGGTATATGTTATTACCACAACCGGCCTTTAGGGAACGAAATAAAAAACCTATAGGCTTGTGAAAAGGTGGCTCTGAGAACAGCAAGGCCAAATTGTATCAGGCAACCAGAGATGAAATGCATGCACCGAGTCATAACATAACATAACAACTATGTAAAAAGCAGCGATGACACACATGTGGCTGCATGTGGCAGGGCATCTAGGCTATCACTAACTACAGGACATCACAAGCTGCTTGTGACAGTGATGCCCCCTTCCAGAATCGCTGAACAACTTCACTCGGTTCACAGCTCAGAATGATGTGGCGGCGAAGAAGTCCACCCACCTTCCAGTGACCAGGTGCTTCATCTCACATCTTATGGCTGTGGAGTTAACCCTTTGGAAAGCTGATGCACCAGACAACATTCCTGACAACGTGGTATGAGCTGTGCTCTACTTAGATGTGTAAAGGGCAAGTGTGTTTGTTCTTTAAAGTGACCACTTTAGTGTCCAGTGTCCTGCCTACTTGACCACCATCCCATTGCACTCATGGCAACAAGGGTGTTGAGACGCTCAACTTGAGGCAAATCAAAACCCTGCTGCCATCCAGAATGGACCCTTTGCGGGTTACATTTTGTCCCAATCAGTTTACCAGTGATGATCATGATGATCTGTGGGGAACATCTTTAGCACCACCAGACTGGACAATGGAGCCCATCAGGGCTATGTGATCAGTCTGTTACTGTTCACTCTGCTGACTCCCTACTGAAAGCAACCAGCATTGTAGATGACCAGACACACCCCTCACACAAACTTTTCACCCTTCTGCTGTCTGGGAAAAGGTACCGAAGCATCCGGGGCCCTCACTACCAGACTGTGCAATAGTTTCTTCCCTCAAGCTATCAGACTCATGAGAGTCTGGTATGAACAACTGCACATATAAATGACAGGACTAAAGCAAACACACACACATACAAACACAAAACTGCTGATATACCTACCTATGTTTTACACTATTTACACTGAACAATAGTCAATCTGCACCTTTCTGCTCACACTACCAGTGGGCTATCTGCACTGTTATTTTGTATTTATTGTTTATTGTTATGTATAGTGTTTTTTGTTTCTGTACTTATTGTTTGTTGTCCGGTATTGCACGTGCTGCCCTCGTGCACTTTATGTTGTGCAGTTTACTGTTTTATGTAGCATCTTGGTCCTGGAGAAATGTTGTTTCGTTTCACTGTATACTGGTCACCACTGTATATGACAATGAAACCACTTGAACCTAAACGTGAACTAAATGCAAATTAGTTCTTTAAAAATCATACAATGTGATTTTTTTTAGATCCCGTCTCTCACAGTTGAAGTGTACCTACGAAAAAAAATGACAGACCTCTTCGATCTTAGGTGGGAAAATATATATATATAGCAATGTTCACAGCTGTGTAGGGAAATTGAAAGAACTGACTAAGCCGCCATGTCTGTTACCTGTTACAGGATGTGTTAGGACCCAAGTATGCGGGACCGAGGAAACCCACGGCGTTTAATAATAATTGGGAAATAATATATAACCAAACTGATAAGGGGAAAAAAGGAGCAAAAGGCTCTCTAACATATGAAAACAAAAAGGTGAAAAGGCGCGCTGCTGTGTTGCATCCCAGGTGGGATATGTGGTTCAGCGCCGATTGCGACCCTATAGGAGGCGACCTCTCCGGCTGCAGACTCAGGATGCAAACTTCACAAGCCGCGGATCCCGGGTGCAGCCCCTATTAGCCGCAACTCCTGGGTGCCATCAGCTACCAAGGAAGGAAGCGGCGGAGTCCACACAGGATTGTAGGCGAGCGTGCAAAAGGCACAATGAGGTGCCGATTTGGGACGTCTCCCAAATCGCGAGGCACGGGGGGTACTCCGGAACGCCAGAGGGCGAACGCGAGACCAAGCGCGTATGCAGTGCATCTTATTTCAAAACGTGCAGCCGTAGAGGGAGGCTCAGGTGTTCGTCATTAGGTCGTTTTGTAACAGCAATCGGCGAGGCAGCACTGCAAGGGAGAAGGTAGGAACTGTATATATATATATATATTGTGTGTGTGTGTGTGTGTGTGTACAACTTCTACTGAACAAATAATATTTATTATTCACTTCCATTTTAATAATATTTATATTAATTTTAAGTGGAACAACCTCACCAAAATGCTGATGTTAGGATATGAGTGCTGAGTAATGATGCCATGAAAAAAGATGGCTAGATGCAGTCTTGTGTTGCTGCATCTCTCATAACAGTCCAAATTAACACATAACCATATCAGCATGTCTCTATTAGTGGAACCCAGTCCTCTGTTCCTAGGTAATCTCATCTCCTTACAACAGCAGGTTTCGATTACAAAAAAAAATAAAGATAAAAACCTTCTCAGGAACAAAAATACACAAATGAAAAATGAGGCTTTCTCGTCCACATTTTAACATTTTATACATTGACCCTAACCAGACTTCGCACACAATTTGCCTTCATCACATTAAACAATTTGACTTTAATTTAATGTCTGTACAAGGGATGAAGTGGCCACAGTGAACATGCCCCAAGTTTTGTACCAGGCCTGCTGGCTACAGCGGACTAGCATGAGGACTAGGACACTGATTTTGGGTTCCTGTCTTGGAAACAGCATCAAACCCATGGGACTGGTGATGAAAGCTGGCTCAAGGTTAGCTTAAACCCCCAGCAGCCAGCAAAAACCTTTCAAAAACAACTGGTGAATAGCAGCCCCTTTGGTAGACCATAACATGGTGTGTTGCTTTTGAAAATCACTCAACAAATACCAAGATGGTGTTCCCATAAGACGAGGGGAGGCCTGGAATTAAATCTTGGGACTAGTAGGGCTATGGAAATGAGGGAATCTGTAGATTGAGGTAGAAAGCGCAACTGCCCATGTCCTAGGGTCATTGTTCTGGGTGCAGGTTTGGCAGGCTGCAACAAAGACTAAACAGCCATTACTGTTCATGGTGACTCAACAAAAGTACTTGCACAGGAAATTCAAGGTTTTTGTTATACATGGATACCTCGAGAAAACAAAGTACCAAGTACGGGGCACAGCACCAGGGTTCAGTTCTCAAGTGGCGGAAATGGCCATGAAAACTGGACATTATTCAGGCTCCTACCACCTTTTGATTGGTATCCCCAAAACAGTAACTGGCCAATTTTAGTGTTTCTTATGAATACTGTGGAATTGTCTGTAGCACAACGCCACACTGAGAAGTCAGATAATTTCTTGCAGTGTACATTGTTAAAGCTGTTGGAATCTACTTTCACTTACCAGCAAACAAAAACTAGAACACAATCTGGGTTTACTAATACTTGTGTTCTGCTATGATGCTTGAACGATGCATTTTAATAAAAAATAATTATTTCAAAAAGATGATTTATGGCTCTCAATGTTCCAGAAATGCTATTTTTACGTTGGCCAACAAACAACAAAATATGTTAGCTTTCCATTTAAAATCCATTTAATTTTTCCAACCCTGAATTATCATAAACAATGTTAGATCACCATTAGTCTCATCATTTCCTGAGAACATATAAAACGTTCTATTAATAGCTCCACAGACATTTAGTTCTGCTACAACATCTGTTTGTATTAATGAAATTAAATACAATACAAATATGACAGTTCCTACTGGTTCATTTTCAGGTCTCACTGAATTGCAACAGATAACACAGGTTGTTGCCATCAACAGAGAGATCCTTCTTGTGTGTAAAGAATGATAGCATGGTACAGCAAACATTAGATATAGAATAGATATTTGAAATACAACCCCATTTCCAATGAAGTTTGGACATTTAGTAAGCTGTAAATAACAACAGAATAAGATGATTTGCAAATCCTTTTCAATCAATATTCAATTGAATACACTCCAAAGATAAGATATTTAATGTTCAAACGGATAAACATTTTTGCAAATATTCACTCATTTTGAATTTGATGCCTGCAACAGGGAACTAAGGATATTGTTGAAGCTTGTTGTAGGTTGAATTCTTTCCCATTTTTGCTTGATGTACAACTTTAGTTCCTCAACAGTCTGGGGTCTCCTTTGTCGTATTTTGCACTTCATAATGTACGTCACATTTTCAGTGAGAGACAGGTCTGAACTGCAGGCAGGCCACTCTAGTACCCGTACTCTTTTACTATTCAGCCACAGTGTTAAAACATGTGCAGAATTTGGCTTGGTATTGTCTTGCTGAAATAAGCAGGGATGTCCCTGAAAAAGACATTGCTTGGATGGCAGCATATGTTGCTCCAAAAATTGTATGTACATTTCAGCATTAATGATGCCTTCACTGATGTGAAAGTTACCTATGCCATGGGCACTAACACACCCTTATAACATCAGTGATGCTGGCTTTTAAACTTTGTGCAAATAACAATCCAGACAGTCCTTTTCCTCTTTTTCCCAGAGGACACAACATCCAATTTCCAAAATCAATTTAAAATATGGACTAGTCTGACCACAGGACACTTTCAAACTCTGCGTCAGTCCATCTCAGATGAGCTCGGGGTCAGGAAAGCCGACTGCGTTTCTGGGTGTTGTTGATATTTGGCTTTTGCTTTGAATGGTAGAGTTTTAACTTTACACTTGTAGATGGAGCGATGAACTGTGTTTACTGACAGTAGTTTTCTGAAGTGTTCCTGAGCCCATGTGGTAATATCCTTTACAAAATGTTTTCAGTTTTTAATGCAGTACCACCTGAGGAATCGGAGGTTACGGGCATTCAATGTTGATTTTCAGACTTCTTACTTGCAAAGATTTCTCCAGATTCTCTGAATCTTTTGGTGATATTATGGACTGTAGATGGTAAAATCCCTAAATTCTTTGCAATTGCATGATGAGAAAAGTTGTTCTTAAACTACTTAATTTTTTAGCTCTTGCAGTTGTTCACAAAGTGGTGAACCTCACCCCATCCTTGTTTGTGAACGACTGCACCGTTTAGGGACACTCCGCAACGTCTCAACTTCATTGGAATAGGGGATGAAGGATGAGTGCCATATGTG
>JAYJMA010159110.1:0-13853 GCA_036873895.1 Parotocinclus cabessadecuia | reverse complement strand
AGACACACACACACACAGACACACACACACACAGACACACACACACACAGACACACACACACAGACACACACACACAGACACAGACAGACACAGACACAGACAGACACAGAGACACAGAGACACAGACACACTTTCGTATTATTATTAATGGCAGTGGCAAAACAATGCAATAATATACACAAGGCTAAACCTCATAAATATTTCTTATCAAATAATATGATATCTTTGAGATTTAAACCCATTAGTCATACCCCTCAATCCCCACCACCACCAGACTGTACACCCTTCTAAACATAAGAATACATCCTCATACTAACACATCTGTATACACTCTTACAGATGTTAAGATAGTCAGACGTGTGATCAGGCCTTACTATAAAAGTTCAGCTCTGCAGACGCTTTTTGTACCTCTGAAATAAGATCTAGTCAGTAGGGGTGTAACGATGCGCTCTACTCACAATTCGATTTGATTCACGATACAGAGTTCGCTATTCGAGTTTCTCATTATTAGTGAGTTTAAATTTGACATAGCCTTTTTGATCCTAACGTGTAAGCAATGCAAAACAATGTCTAGTTTCAAAGTTATTAAACAAATAAAGTTCACTGTAATTAAAAGCAAGTGACTACAAACTATGGCTAGCTTCAACACATCAAGCACGAAGTAAAACAATAATTTAAAAAAATAATAATTCATCAATGTTGAGAGTGTAATAAAAACTGTGGCGTCAAGAAACAAGAAGAAAACCTGGGCAAAGATGGGCTATCTTACCAAGGGAAACAAAGGCAAGACTCCAGTAGGTAAAAGAACACCAAAGTCTTGCCAACAGAGGGCATTTTCCTACGGTGAAAACAAATCCATCACCTTTAGCAGCACACCTCGATCAGCCAGAGGAGGCGCTGTTACAGCAGCCGGGGGATGATTCCCTGCAATTCCCCAGGTTCTTAATTTAAAAGCACTTATTCAAATGATAAACACCATGCTCACTCTGTAGCCAAATCTTCTGTTGTAGACTCTCGTTTTTTGTCACAGATTGCTTCAAGAGTTCAAAGAGACGTTCATCAATAATGAACTGCTGGACGGGCAACTCCACGACTCCCCTGGCAAAGCGCACCAGTTTAAGATTACCATATGAGCAGTTTCATCTGGCACAGAAACACAGAACTGCATCGCGCCATGCCTAACTTTGTCACGCCTGACTGCAGTCAAAAAGATCAAAGAGCTCAGATCATACATAATAACGGACTTTATAATGGAGTTCATCAGCATTCTGTAATACTTGCAAAGTGCCTGTAAGGAGACTTGGCACATATGCATATTCATTTCCTAGGTCCGAATGTGTCTGAGCTAAGCACTAATGGGCCTGATTTTTTTTAAAGCTGCATTATGAGGGATGTAAAAACAGGACACAAAGAAAGAACTGTTGCTATGGCATTCACTTGCACACACTCTCCCACAGACCCCCCATCTTCAATCGCTACCTCAGACCATGTCTCTCTTTCTGTCCCTGCCTCCTCCTCGTGCTTTCCTGCGTATTAATGCAATCACTCATTGCTTCTCTCTAGCAACAGCCTCCTAATCTGGCAGTGTGGCCACGTGACCTGCAGCCCGGGTAACTACATGCTCAGATTACACGGATGACGGCATTTAAATACAGATCGCAGGTTACAGTGCTGATCTGACCTGTCAACACTGTACTGCAGCTCACAGAGCTGTTCCTGTAAGCAACGTGCACACTGGGAACCAAATGGAGGACAGGAACGTAAACATTACCGCCTAAACATGCTGGAGGTAAAAACAAACCACCTGTTTTTAGCTCAACTCAAACCTGAAACAAACACGACAAAGCCTTTTAAGATTTTCAAATGTATCTTAAATATATTTCAAATAAAAGTGTAATTAAACTCTGCGGGTACAGAGTCACTGTCACTGTAGAGACATGGGTTCGAGTCCCAGCAGGTTGTGACAGAGAAGCAGGTTTACCACAGGAAATAAAAAAATAAATAAATAAAATAAAAAAAAATAACCAACAGTGCCATGTTTTTGCTCACTTTATGTGCAGCTCTTGTGGCTCGTTGGTAAGAATCAGTTGTTGAAAACAGTAGTTCCTGAATGCCTAGGTTTGATTTTTGAGGGGCAAGGGACAAGGGAACCCTGTTAAGTACCGACACTTTGTATGTACCTCTGCCACAGGATACAGTTTAATTTTTGAAATAGGGCAGTATTAGTACTGTTTAATAATGATAATAACAACATGGTCCTTGCCTGGCTTGAGTTTTTGATTTCGATTTGCCTGGCATGTCTTATGATTTCAAAACATTATTCACATTTGACAAGAAACAGCACAATATGTAAATGTTTTTATAAGCGTCCAGCCGTGGTCAAACGTTTTGCGAATGGAACAAGTTTCGTTTTTTTTACAAAGTTTGCTGCAGCAGTTTTATGTATTGTGTTTTTGTGTTATTAAATCTAGATGGCGAAGAATGATCAGATGAATTGCATTGAATTGCAAAGTCACTCCCTGCCATGAAAATGACCATATTACAAATATCACTGTAGCCACTATATTTCAGCCCTACAACGTGACCTGCTAACATCATTTCAGTAATGATCTCCATGCACTGATGAGGTTGCCATCATTCAAAACATTTGCCATGAAGCTGATATTCAGCATGCCAAGACAGAAAAATATTGTGCCAGTCTCAAAACTGGGCATGACTGTATAGTGAGAGAAGTCTAACCTGATAGCAGTGAGTACTTTATGTGTATTCTGCCTTTCTGATGGTGAAAAGATTTGATTATAGGGTTCTGTAGTTCCTAAAAAAACCCTCAATGTGCCTGTTCCTGCTGTGCACTCTGTTTTGTACCGAGAAGTTCTTTTCAACTGCCTTTGATAGTTTGTTTGTTGTTTTACACATGGCTCCATTTGCAGAGGCTGGAAATGCAGCCAAGTGTCCTCCAAAACACCTGCACAATTACTGTGCACAGTTTGGGCCAAGCACCATTCCTGCAGACCACAGTACCTGCTCGATATCTGTATCCAAATTTATCTGTTAAATCTGTTAATAAGAGCCAATAAACTCCTGGATCTGACTGTATTCACAGCCACCTCTATTCAGTTAACAAGGGGTATTCACTCATTTTTCAAATCCTTCCCAAAACCTTTTAGAGATTTTAGAGCTGAGTGCAGTTTATCAATCTTATGAGTCGAGAAGAATCTAAATTTAAAAAGCTTTATATAACGTTTTTTGAGTCATTAAAAGGAGAAGGGTGTATGCTAAGTGCAAGTGGCTGCTCTAAATTAGGTACGTCAGCCTAGATAAAATAAAAGAGGACGATTTAAAAAGCAAAGGTTCATTCATGACACAATGTCGATGTAATTCAGATGTCAGGCTGCGAAGGTGAAGTCAGATTCGGACACGCCAGACCGTGAAATGCTCCAAAAACACCAAGCCTCATCACATTCTTTCTGTTAATATTCTAACAAAACACATTCGTGCTGATTTGTAGATCTTTTCTTTTTCTTCTAATTTCCTTTGCTTCAACACAAGGCAGGAGCCGAGAACAATTCACACAGATCTACATTAATCTGTTATTCAGCAAGTTTCATAAAAGAAGCGTGTTTTTGTTCGCAGATTTACGGCTATTGATCCACTAATTCACTTCCACATGTGAGCGGTGTACGGTCAGAGATTCACCTGCAGCAGCTTTTGCACACACAAGGACTGTCCGTTCCGAGCTGCAAGGTGCAAGGCGTTTTTTCCTGAAATGAGAATAACATCACAAAGAAATCAAAATTCCTCATCCGACCGCATGGTTTAAAAAATTCCCAGTACGACTGAGAAATGGCAAGATGCAAGTCATTTTAATAATACACAGACTGTATTTCATTTGTATCTATAGGCATTGGTGCTGTTAGCATGGATTTATGAAAAGAAACGAGGACGGACTGTAAACTAACGTGGGCTATTTTCGATTTTCATATCAAGTTTGCTGAGACAAAAAAAATCGTATCTGTTTAAAATTGTACTCCACACACTAAAGAATAAGAAAAGTGAATAACTGTAACCTGTGCATTAAATGTGTCTGTAATACCTGTGGCATCAGTAGCTGTGATGTCGGCTCCATGGTTCAGGATGAGGTTCAAGCAGTCCAGATGGCCCCTGGTAGCAGCCAGATGGAAACTGCAGATGATTAAGAGAGACGTAGCAATGGTAAATTCAAGCTTCAATTTTACACTTCAACGTCTTAAGCACTGATTTCAGAGCGCCATTAACAGTAACTTGCGACTGCAGTAATCGGCAGGAGGGGAGGAGGGGTGAACGGAGGAGCTCGGGGGAGAGCATGACAAAGTGGCAAAAGCAGTGCTGAAAATTGATGCCTATTGTAACTGGGTACATCAGCATTTACAGAGGATGATGAGAAACTTGAGACTCTTACCATCTTAACATAGCTCTCATCCCAAGCCCTCAAACATGTACTCAGTGGGAACAAAACAAGGGCTTTTACTCTTTCTTCCCAAAAGCTGCACACAGTAGTTATTACAGTAGGACCAAGTACCCAATAAGCATTTGTGCTTGCACTTCATTTAGACATGGCCTTAACCACAATTAGACTCCACTAAAAATCGATTGCCTTAGCATGAACCAACACTCAGAGCTTTTTATCGTGTGTAGGTCTAGCCAATTTTTAGACCATGCTGCCAATCTCTGGTGTTGGAGTTAAAGACAGCAATTTATTTATCACTAGATAAACTGTACAGAGACTTTATATAGATTTTTTACACAAGTTCACATGCATATATATTAAAAATGTGTATGTGTGTGACACCTCTCCAGATAACCCAGTGTTTTACTGTTGCAAACCTTAAATTGCTCATCATTTATTACAACTGGCACAAACAATTGGCATTTGTTCACTGCACAGCATGTGCAAAGAAAATCAACATGAACTTTAAGCAAGACTAAATACTTTAAATGATTGTAATAGGCCTGAGACGATGATATTATTCAATACACAAAGTTTTATTTATTTAAAACATTTAACACATCCTCATGCTCAGATGGTGCGGTGATCTAATACGTTAAACCATCAAAGCAGTAACATGTTGCATTGTCATGTCCCAGTGGTACAACCCAATTGACTGAGTGTATGATGCAGACACTGACCAACCCCCGACGCATCAACAACGAGCCCTACTGGCACGGCTACCAGAACCCTTAAAACAGGGACCAATGTTGTCCAGGGTTCGAGATAATTCCACTTAACCCTGGTCAGAAAAAGCGTGTTAACAGTGGGCGGGAATAAATATGTATACTCTGTTTTAATAACACTACATTAGTTGAACTATTTCAAGTTAATTAACATCTAGGTCACCAAGCAGGATGGGTTCCTCCCAAGGTTTCTTCCTTCTATATTATGAGAGTTTTTCCTAGCCACTGTTGCCCTAGGCTTCAATTTGGGATTGGCCTTTTAAGGTATTATTGTAAAGCTGCTTTGAGACAATGCACCATTGTAAAATGCTCTATATAAATACATTTGAAATTATGTAATAATTACACTTGTGTTATATTGCTATAATTAAACTTGCAAAACTTGCGCGTTCGTCTTATTGTGTTATATTAATTAAACTTGTGTTGTAATTACTTTGTATCTAATACCAGTTCATTACCTGCAACCTTAAATACATTTCTTCATTTTATAAAATGCTACTTTTTCCACCGCAGCAGATCCTGTGACAACCGAACTAGCAAAAGGTACAGAAGGTCAGATAATGCAGTTACAAATCCCTACGATGAGCTCGTGCCCTGTAAGAGGTGTATTGCTGTCTGTGAGATATGTGGGAGTAAAATGGGTTAGGACTGGGTTTGAGTCACAAACGAAAACCAATTGCTTCTTCAGTAAGGGCAGGACTGAAGTACATGACATTTTCTATGACACATTAGAAATGTTCTATAAAGCCTCTGAATCAGTTCAGAAGTTCATTGACTTCTGTTCATCCTTAAAACATTGTTAAGCATTTCCTGCTTCCTGAGTGCACAGAGGCATTAGAACAAACACAGACTCCCTGATTATTTAAAGCAGTGTTGACAGGAATTCATAACATGGACTTAACCTTCTTGAGCGCAAGAGCCATGGTTAAGTCCAAGCGCACCACCATTATATAAAAAACTGGCTTACATGCCATGTGCACATTGTCATTATGTTATGATAGTACTGACGTGTGAATGATGTTTTGCTCAGTCTTTGTTGATGTATGTGTGAATACAATGCTCATGGCTGGTATTGTTAGGGCAGTCAATGGGCTGTGATGTCACCGGATGTAATGAGGTCATCGACTGGCATGCGCTTTTGCATATGCAATAGCAAAAGGTCAATAACCTGAATCCTGTTCACAACGCTCAATGATTTTTTGTGCCCTGGTACCAAACATGGTAGAGTCAACATCGGCTTCTCCTAAACTCAGAAAATTCTCAACTTCAGATGATTATGAAAGCATAGCAGGGCACTGAAATCCCTTTTTCACAAATGTGTGTGTAAAAACAGCAAATTCATACTGTGGATTTTTACGGCATGTCATTTGTAAAAGACTTTTACTTAAAAAAAAGGGGATCTGGAGTCCTTACCTCTTCGCTGGTCCCTGTACCTTCATACAAGGTGAACAAAAAGCCACTGGTTGTTGTTCTTCCTAGTGAAACCTCTCAATGCAAGCATTTATTTCTATAGAATTTTAATAATACACTGCTACCTTGAGCTCTGGTAATAGCTTTGAAGGACGAGCACAAGCAAGCCTTTCATTATGACAAGTTGTGATTGAACAGGGTCTTAAAAGCACAGAGTGTACTAAGAATTCCCACTTAGATCAGTCACGTCATCTGAAGGGCAGAAACATTTAAATGGATGGGTCATTCTAGAATGGCTTCAGTTCCTGCTGCGACTCCATGAGAAATGCATAAATGTGAAATGGGGGCAAAATCTAACCACATAATCAACAAAACCTTTTTAATTTACGTGTTTGGTCCGTTTCCTCTTTTTCTGTAATGCTCTCAAGCTGACAAAGTTGTGCAAAACCTGATCTAGGGAAACTAGTATGACATCATAATATTCCAAAGAGCATCTTGTGATGCCACTGAATGCTCAGATTCTTCTCTTAAAAAGTGTCCCCACATATGGTTTAGATCAAGTGATTGCAAAAGAAAATCCATAGTCATTTTTGCACCAAACAGTTCTAGGGACTACTTTTGAAGGAACTATCCCCGTGGCACTAACATGAGAACTACATTTATTCCAGGGCTCACTCTGGTTCGCATTCGCACGACCTGTGACACTAAGTGACGCAAATTTCACTTCGCTAACTTAATATTCCATTGAAATTGCTCAGTTGCATGTAGGCTCAATAAAACTTGCACTTCACTGTACGTTGGTGTCTGTTTTTTTTCCCCCATTTAACACAAAGACTAGTCGTTTATACAGCTATACAATACAAGTGCACGTGCTTCGGCCTGGACCACTAAACACGCGTCACTCGTTGCGCTCTCATCTGGACTAGTCACTAAAAAACTGACTATATACATTGTTTTAAGAACTACTACTTCTTCTAGAACTACCTTCCCTGTTTCTGCAGCGCAAACGTGAAAAGAGGCATAGTTTTAAGAACTAGGCAAATGTTTCTCTGGTGCGAAAGTGTCACATGACTTGGTTTTGCTCCCTTGAGTAGACATTACCGATAGGATCTGAAACATTACTGCCAAAAAATGGCTCCATAATGTGAAAATGAATTTGGTGTGTTCTTTGGTCACGACTAAACAGCCTTTGCACTCTAGCAAGGCTTCTGGGAAAAGCGAGACGTTAATTTGGTTCATTCTCTCATATCACGACTCTGCGGTGCTCTCTGTTGGGTGACGGTTAATTAAAAATAATCTCTTTTTAAAATTTTTGTGTTTTTTTTTAATTGAATGGCAAGATCAGCAGGGTCGTGCTCACTGCGTTCCCATACATATTAACACCACGGAAGAATTCAGTAGTCGTTCTGAAAGACTTGAGCACCTCCTCCGTCTGTCTGTGCATCCATCATGTACCTCTGTCAAGCTGAAACAACATGCCGTCAGCATGCTGCTGCTCTATACACGTCTCTTGGTCTCCAGCAGGTCTAAAAATCCCAGAAATATGCAGCCCGTCACACTTTCAGCCGCCTGACCTCCCACGTAGGGGTTTCATGCTCCTGCCGCACATACATGGGCCATTACTGCTCAGGACGCCTCGTGTGTCAGCATTACCTCCAGTTACGCTTCCTCGCCACCCTGGCGACTCCACGGTGCCAAAACGCACTTGATTTAGGCCCGAGAAATTCCAGAGCGATATAACGACTCCTGGCCCTTCCCCAGGACGTCCCAGACAGCCCCTACATAAGGAATCTCACACACGGACAGAAATACTCGAGCCGAGGGGTGCAAAGAGCTCGCAGTCGTGAAAGAAAACAAAAGCTGCTGTTAAAATAAGCTGGACCTCTCCGCCCTAGTTCCACTACTTCCAAACCGAACTACTTAACTAGTTCTTAACTACCGAATTACTAGCGCCCCGTGTCATAAGACTGACATGATCATGTCATAAACACATCAGGTCACACAGTGTTGTGAGTTATGTAGTTATTTTTGTCCAGTGATACACAGTCACACATCTGCCATGTTCATTATGGTTGATGCTTTTATGAAGCATCCCACATGGTAGGGTAGTGCGATAAACATTTTTATGGCGGATCTGCTTCTGTAGCTCATGATAACCATAATAAGCCATGACATAACGCAACAAAAAGTAAACGCTAAATTGAGTAGCTGAACACAAAATCTGGCTTGCATCTAATCGTAATTGTCATGAGGCACGTTTGCGATGCTACCAGAGACATGAAAGAACTCGTAATCTCTTCGGAGAAACGCACGAGTTATCCCCATTTCGTACAAGGTCAGAGTGTATAACACTTAAATTGTCATGCGTCAGGAGAGCTGCCAAGTTTTAAGTGTTACATCCATCATAAAAGACAGAGGTCAGCTTAAGATAGCGTGTGACAAGTAGTTGGAAAATGAAAAATTAGGACAGTTATGAGAACCAGGAACTGCAGCATGACAGGACATAAAGTGCTGAAAATTCCAACCGAATATGATCAGATTTAAAGGTTTTAAGTTTCTCTCGGAGCTGTTTTGGCTCTCCGTTTGCTTCAGAATACGCATTTGATTGTGTCGTTTCCTGCATGTGTGCTTCTGGTCGAGCTGCCTGGGCTGCTTGGGCTGAAAGCCTCAGCCCAGATTAGACACAAATACAAGCCAGTATGGGCTCTGTAAATACCAGTGATTTCAAATAGATTATAATCACTACCATATGCAGCTGTATAAACACGCAGCGCTCGGTCTGTATTTTGCGCTATAAACATCCTTTTTCTGAAGGCTTACTGTTTCTGAGTAGAAATCGCTGGTAATTTATAGCTTTAGGAGACCCAATAAATTAAATGTACCTGTTACGATGGTTAAGCTTGGGAACTGAGGCAAAGTGTGGACTTTGTTCAAAGGTGAGATTACTGTCATAGTTCAATTGTTAATATTCATACATCCCACTTTTAAGACGTATGTCATCCTGTGGCACAATCTTTGCATCTCATTTAAACTAGAGATGCAAAGATCAATCTTTTTTGTGCTATTTGAGCTTGATTAAGTCATAACAGAACAAATCAGAAAACATTTGCAACACCAAACTGGATAAAGCTAATGATTTTTCATGTTTCAAGCTAATAAAAGTTTCAAACAGCAGTACCCTGTTAGGCATGTGGAATGCGTATGGTATGTGTGGGCGGTAACAGGGGTTAAAGTTAGAGCCAGGTACAGCAGCCCCTGCTATCCTTCTTCAGCAATGAAGTTTCAATGGAAAAGTTGAACAAATGTTTCTATATACTGTGATAATTAAAAAAATCAGAACCAAACGAAGAAAATATGAGCATAAGACATTGTATATGAACCTACTAGTGCAGTGGCAAGCCATTCTTCAGCAGGAGGTAAATATCAAATCATATAATGTTTCTATAGTCTCTATTAACATGACACTGCTACTGGATGCCACCGTTTCAACAACTTCATTCAACGATCTATTCTGACGGATGTGCCCCTGGCAACTTCAAATGACATTACTGGAAATAGGAATCGTTCAGGGGTAACAGCAAAGCCACAAAAGCTCAGATCGCCCAAAACCTCAAACATTGAAATGTGAAACGCTGGGAATTCTTTTCTGAGACCAGGCTTCTGTCATGTTCCGAGGCACCACTTTAGGTCTGCTCTTATTGATCCGACTTTATTCATCATCACGTATGCATGAGGATCTGCATTTATGGTATGATGTGCTACAGCACCTCTAGTGGTGAAAGATTGTACTACATAGCTTGGGCTGAACATCTAGCCTGCATTCAAAGTGCATTCTCAGTCAGAGTCGTTGGGCTCCAGTCCAAACCCAAACACCACAGGGCGAAGGTGTATGCATGTCCTAGGCAGGATGCTTGATCACTGCTCTTCTGGCAGGGGCCTCTGTTGATGTGCCAATGGGTCTCCAATTGTGCCTGCATGTCATTCCTGGCCTAGCCGGAAAGCACCATCGTGACTCAGACCTGGACTTTGACATCTCAGACTGCTGTTTCACCTCAACCATGCATTGTAACAGAATTAGGAATTATGAGTTTGATGGACGCACCGTGTTCAAATGCAGACAGCAGTAAGCACTACTATTGAATCAAGTCACATTGCTAGGAGATACATATTTTTAGATCCAAATCATAGCTAGGATGAGTCCTATATTGTGATCTACATCTATTGTGCTACGTGACAAACTGCTCCTTTATTACTGATGGAAGAAGCGGCAAGGCAGTTCACAGTGAAATCACTGTAATTTTGTGCCACAAAAAAGCAGCGTGACCGCAGTTTTACAGAGCAAGCAATCTGGCCCGACATCTTCAATGAACCCTGGTAACCTCACGAGAAACTGTCATGTTTGTGTGTACTTACGCCGAACGACCTTCTACGTCTAGTTTGGTGGGGATGATTCCTTTCTTACTGAGTACAGCTGCGACCTTGTCCACCTCTCCTCGTTCTACCGCCTTCTTCAACCTGTCATCATATTTATTCCAGTCGGTGTTCTGCAAGAGAAAAACATAGATAGATCAGGAGGTGCTTAGCATGTCTGTCCAAACAGATACACAGCTAAACATAAAGCCGGCCTTAAGGCCAGTAACATGTGCAGTCTAAGGCGAGCGTAACACTGATTTTTCCTGTTGTGAATAGTTGTTAAGATGAATAAGAGGAAATCCAGGCACTTGGCAAGTAAGATCTGAAGCTCTGTTTCTTAAATTGCACTTTTCTCTGAGGGAAACAAGAATTTCAGAAGCATTGTGAGATGAAAACAAAAGTAAAATGTAGCCTGACAACAAGTTAAAACAAGTCACTTAATCTTAAGGTACCAAATATTCAAATCAACCCTGCATTCTTCTCTGCTGCATTCCAGTACTCCTACCAGCGATGGAGAAACCACAACTGCAATAACAGAATAAACACACACATGCACAAGTCCTACCAGAATCAGGCTCCAATAATGTACCAAAACCAATGAGCAAATAAAAGTTGCCTTAAAAAAGTTCCTTGTGAAAGGATCTAAACGATACCTACAAAGTACAAGGAGGTGCATTTGAGCCATCGACTCATGGTGTTGGATGATGATGCTGGTCCTTTGTGCTGCTCCTGAAGATGGTATGAAAACAAACTTTGCCCTTTTCCCTGTCAAAAGGAGAGTACACTCTACCAGCGAGTGAGAGGAGTTTGTCTTGCTGAGAAAAGTCCTGCACTCCACGAGGTTTCCTGAGCTTCCCCAAACCCTGGGATTCCTCGGCCGATTGTGCTCACTCCTGCCCGAGGTTCAGCCTCTCCCCACGCTCTCATCACGCCTCCACATGCACACTAACACACGCCTTTACAGGGAGCTGCTGCAGAACAGGGTCCAGCCCTGGAACAGCAGCTCCACCTCTGAGCACAAATCTCCCTCTCAAACTTAATGAAAGCAGTCCTCCTTCTCCAGTCCCAAACTGCTCTTCTATCGAACTGTGCAATCTCCGATTCGGTCTTTATCCCTCTAGTAACTTCTGTCCCACCTCTGCTTACTTGTCTCCTCTCTGCGCTAAATGGCAAGGTCAACCAGCCCCTGGTGGTAAATATGTCATCTCAGGGTTTAAAATATCCCAGTAAACAGTGTGCAGTCTGGCTTTGCGACTGGTTACCTTTTTTGCCCCCCCCCATCCAACCTTTCTCCAATGACCGACTGAGGGACTGCCTCTAAGAATAACTCATCCCAGCATGCTCAGCACATGACAGACAAAACAGAAGCCTGCAAAGATGAAAAACATTATGCCTACTGCGTGATGGAATGGGTGATGAGAATGTAATCACCATATTAAAACATCATCACTTTCTATTAATATTCCAGATATTAGCAAGTCAGTCTAAATGAACTGATAGAGCCCCAAAACCGGAATTGTAAGACCCATCATACCTCAGCCCATGTCCCCACCATCTATACAATTACCTAACAATCCATCAAATGCACCATTATGAAAATAATCTTTTGTTTTGAAATATTTTACAAAATGAGAAATTACAGCATTTTGTACCTGTATTATCTATTTATCAGAAGAGGCATAACAGCCACTGAAATATAATCAAAGATGACCGTCGCTGAGCTTTGTGCAGAACAGTATCTGCAGGAAAAAGAAGGAAAATGAAGCAAGTAGGAGACTGAGAAGACAAGAATCAAAATAGCATTGAGTGGAAATTGACTAAAGGAATTAATGAACATTGCTATACCTAATCTAATGGTGTATTTTTGCACAATACTGTAAATGATCATCAAACTTTACCGTGCAAATGGAACGGTCCAGAAAAACCTGGAGGCTTAAATAATAGAGTGAGCATGTCACTCAAACTCAATATAAATAATAAGTTATGAGAATGGGATGCATGGCTAATGCTACTACTGATGTCACTGAGTCATGGATAACAGATTGTCCCTTAAATCTACAAAATCAATCAAAAAATATCCAAGCAACTGTGGGTCTTTAAAGATTTGACATCAGCTAAATAAAAAGCAGCAAAGTAATATATTAATAAGAAATATATTTATTGAGGCTTTTGAACTGTGGAAAATGGTGAAGAAAAACAAATGGACACAAAAATCAGGCTGTGCTTTTCACTCAAAGTTTAGTTCCCCAGACTGTAGAGCACAACCTGTACAAGGACAGCAACGGCTCAGAAATGCAAAAGAAGTTAAACAGAAGATAAAATATTCTGGAAATATAGTCAACCAGACTCGACTCAATATTTTAACAAGTCTCAGTTTACATTGCTTCTGGTTTCAAACATTCTGAGAAATGTCACAGTTTGAGGTATTAAATTAGATCTCATATCGTGTATCTCATGTTGGTCAGACTAGGATTGTTTTCAATGTCAAATGGGCAGGGCAGCTGCTGCATTCATATATTTTAACTCTAAAGACTTTGTACATTTATGGTTGTCAGAAAATGTCTTGCCAGTAGGATTTTGTTTTTAGTGCACCCAAGCTTCAAAACATATTATATTAGAGACATATATATGCACTACTGTGCAGATATGTCATTGTTTTAGCAATTATTTCTCAGTCAATATAACCAAAAATATTGGTAAAAAAAAATTTATGCATTACGTAAGACTGTGGTAGCCTAGTAGTTAAGGTACTGGACTCTGGATCAGAAGGTCCAGGGTTCAAATCCCACCTCTGCCAAGCTGCCACAGTTGGGTCCTT
>JAYJMA010159100.1:0-13854 GCA_036873895.1 Parotocinclus cabessadecuia | reverse complement strand
CACACACACACACACACACACACACACACACACACACACACACACACACACACACACACACACACACACTAGGGGCACTTTGGAGGCACCAGTTCACCTACAACACACGTTTTTAAGAAAAGACATTGAGTATGTGTGTATCTCCCAAAATAGGTAGTATAATTAATCACCGGTGCCTCAGGAAGGCTAGATCTCAGAACAAGCTGAACTTGTGCTTAATGATGGAGCTCGATGTCCTCTAGTGTTCCCAAATAGTGTAAGAGCCTTGCCCTTTATACATAGTACATCTATCCAGGAAAGTTTGAACTTGAAGTTTTGTCAAAGATAAGAAACTATATTCAGCTTGGCTTTATTGTTATAATAACAGTATGTTATTTTACGATTACTCTAGCAATTTAATGAGTGGCTTTACTTAATTAATGAAATCTCTTATTCAGATCTGAATTTCACTGGAGATGAGATGATGCAGTTACCCTATGGAAACATTTAATAGGAGATTTAATTTTAAGGATTTCTTCTTTACTTAGGTAAGAAATGCCTGGATTGATATGAATGAACATTTAAAGTAATGTAAAACAGTTATTAAACCAACTTAAATGGTTAGGGCATATTGTAGTTTTTAAACTTCAAACTACATACAGATTTATGAATTCCAAAAGAAATGCTTTTAGTGTTAAGAAGATTTTTTAATGAATGTGGAAAGAGCGAAATTATGCCAAGAATAAAGAATTCTTCAGGTGTAGATTACCTTCAGCAATATATGGTAGACACAGTGTAAAAAGATTAGTTTGCAGAGCGCTAATTAGCCATCCATTTAGGCATCCATAGTTTATGAGGTTGTATCAGTAGCTACTGTTATTGATTCAATGCTTTAAAAAGAAACACAATAAGGTGTAAAGTGTACAGTATATATAAGAATATATAACAAAGAGCATATACACCGATCTTATCTGCTTCATATAGATGTTTGTGTACAACACCAAATCAGAAAATGTTGGGACTGTATTGAAAATGCAGATAAATAAATTAAAGTAAATTTAATTTGACTTCTAATTAATTGCTGACTGTTTTCTTCTGGTCAGCTTCATTTAATTTCTTCATAAACATCGGATTTCAGATCTGCAACGCATTCCAAAACATCAGAATGGGGGCAATTAAGGGCTAATAATCAGGTACAAAATGAAGTAAATTATTTCAAACAAGTGATGTAATCCGACAGTATCCAGGAAAGGCTTTGAGGAACAAAGATGGGCAGAGGTTTTCCTTTTAACAAATGTGTGGAAAATAATAATTGAAATGTTTAAAACAATGTTCCACAGAGAAAGATTGGAAGGGATTATAATACCATATCATATACCATAATTTCAGTTTTTCTGATTTGGCTGATTTTGCATTGTGTTATGGAAAAATGCATCGATGTCCCTTAGGTCTGTGGTATGACCCCCTGCATAGATGTGTAGCATGTGGTAGCCTAGCAGTTAAGGTACTGGACTCTGGACCACAAGGTCCAGGGTTCAAATCCCACCTCTGCCAAGCTGCCACAGTTGGGTCCTTGAGCAAGGCCCTTAACCCACAACTGCTCTGATTGTATGTCTGTATTAATTGTAGGTCACTCTGGATAAGGGTGTCTGCTAAATGCTGGAAATGTAAATGTAATAAAATGAAAGTTGTTCAAGAATTGAACAGTATACTTGTTTCTTGGAAGTTGTTCAGTTTATCTGTCATCTCTGGGACTGAGAAAATGGGAATGGGTGAAAGGGTTCGTATGTGAATGTGTGAAAGGGAATGGGAAGTAATTACAGATATAGACCGCTATTTAATTTACTGAGTTTGATTAGTAACCAAAGTTGATACAGTCGGTAGAGTTTAGCTCCTGATATAGTGAATGACAATCCAACTAAATCCCCTGAATGAAGTACCGCAGTGCCGCCAGAGGATTACAGCGGTCTGATGTCCTTACCTCAGATGCATCTCCATGATCTGGGTCACCCGGTGGTGGGCTACTGATTTGCTGCTGTACCACCAGGCTGCTGGAAATGTTCTTATTTATGTTACTTTGCAGTGGTTACCATAGAAAAGTCACGTTGTGGGACAGCAGATAGCATATGACCTTTTGTTTAGAAACTTTGCATTAATGGAAATAGGTCCTCCTCTATGGAACAAGTTACCATAAACGTAGCAATCCCTTTGCAGCACCCCTAAATTTTAAACTGAGCTAACTGTTATCCCAAAATCAGAAAAAGCTGGGATAGAAAATCCACACAAAAAACACATACATTTATTTCATTACAGACTGTACGTACCTGAGATATTTCGTGTTTTGTCTGGTCAAAATTGATTTAATTTGTTGATAACACATTCATCTGCAACAGGTTGCAAAAAAAGTTGGGATGGCGGCAAATTAGAGCTAGGAAAAACTAAATAATGATGTGATTTCAAACAGGTCACTGTAATCATGATTTGGTACAAACGCAGCACCAGAAAAATATTCGATGAGCGAAGATGAGCGCGATTGTGTGCGAAAATTATTTAAATGTTTGAAAACTATGTTTGTTAGAGAAAAATGGAAGGGATTAGCCTATTTCTCCCATTGCAGTGGCTAAAATCATTAAACGTTTTAAGGAATCGGGAGGATTCGATGTGTAAAAGCCAAGGGTGCAAGCTTAAGCTGATGTCCTGTGATCTTCAATCCCTCAGACGACAGACCATCTTAGAACAAAATTTTTTGTTCAGGGACGTCTATGCATTTTGTAACAATACGATGCAAAACCACATGCTGCACATTACAAAGGCTGTAGAAGAAGAGGGTACAAGTACTGGACTGGACTGACTGCAGTTCTGACCTGTCCCCAGTAGAGAACGTGTGGAGAATCATGTAACAATAATAATGGTGTATTGTTGTATGTTTGAACATGTGTTTGCAGGAAGAATGGGACAAAATAACGCCTGAAATATTAAATGGCTTGACTGTCATCTTCACCCCTACAATGCCCGCACACCAGCAGAGGAGAGGAATTCTCTCCACCCTCTGGATGGCTGGGGACGACGGTCCTGCAGTGACTCTGTGTGATAAATATTTCAAATTTTAAATATTTTATTTACCTGTTAATGCTTACTTAATTTCTGTTTTTAAAACTACTGTGTTTTAACGACTTTAACTACTCTATTTAAAAAAACTTATCCATACTATCCATACGTATATCATTCAAGCCACCCAAGCAGGATGGGTCCCTTTTAAGTCTTGGTCCTCCCAAGGTTTCTTCTTAGGCTTTCTCAATTTGGGATGGGCCCTAAATATTAGAAGATAAGGTCATCTAAAAAATGCGAAGCTCCTTTGAGACAATGCTAAATTGCAAAAAGTGCTATATAAATAAATCTGACAACATCCTTTGTAGCAATTTTTTTTATACACCTTTATTTTTCAGATTTTGAGAACAGAGAATATACAGAGAATGAACAGATGAGTAATAAGTAGTATATATTATAAGTAATATAACACAACAGAATATTTACTGCAATGCAAAAAGTATGGAACTCATAATCCCACACAAATATACCCCATAGTGGATATTTTTTTAAAAAGTGTGAAATTCTCGCAATTCTCTCAAGTTCGTATCGTTTGAGGACCGTGAGAACAATGATAACAATTAAGAGAACTCTCGAGGGAAATATCCTTCCTGCAAGAAAAAAAAAATTGTGTGTAGGTGAAAGTGTGTTTCCATTGCAATAAAATGGAGTGTCTAGCCACTAAAGTTGTTGAGCTAAGATATTTGTGGGCCACTAACATAGAAGGAATAGGAGAAATGCTGAACACCGCCACCAAGGGGTGAATGAGGGAATGAACGTGTGACCAAAAGGCAAATTTCGAACTAATGGAAAAAGGTAACCATTTGTTGTACATGAGCTGGAGTTAAAAAAGGATTGAATTGTAAAAAGGAGCTGGTTTATTACCAAAAGTAAATGGGTCAGAATGCTGCCTAAATATTAATACAACTGGAACATGCTGAAATAGGTACAGAAACTTTTAGAAATACCATTTTATTAAGGTTGACGCCGCCAGCCATTTCCAGAATGGATGACCATGGTAATATGTCTCGATCGGTGCTATCAAGTAAGGGGAGGAAAAAAGCTTTGAATAGAGTTATGATACCTAAGAATGAGAACCCTGTGCAGACAGAGGAAGTTTGCTGGCTTCAGTATGGATAGGAAAATATTTTTTTTTACGTTGAGTTTGTAGAGCGTCAACAACAGCAGGAAGAAATGATTGAGGATCTGACATATACGGAAGAGCGTTCTGCATACATATGCACCACCTGGCTGCACTGTACGCCCTGGAAGTCACACTTGGAGAGAACCCAAATGGCCAAGGGTTCAATTGCTAGGTTAAATAGTAAGGGTGACAAAGGACCTTGTTTGGTCTCCAGTTTTAGGCCAAATAATGTCAAGTGAGTGTTATTTGTGTGAATTGAGGCTATAGACGACTAACATAATAATAAAATCCATGCCATAAAACCTGGGGGAAAGCTGAATTTACAAAGAATATGGAAAATCCCCTTCAAACGTCTTTTCAGCATCTAGCGACACGACTATTTCAGGGCTCTGCGAGGCAGAGGAGTAAATAACATCCAGTAAGTGTCTTGTGTTGTAAAATGAATTCGGTTTGATTAGGGCCGATTAAATGGGACATGACTGGTTGCAGACCTGCCTCCAGAATCTTTGAGAGAATTTTATAATCCACATTTCAAAGCGAAATTGTGCTAGAAATGCTTCACCGGGTCGAGTCCATGTCCTTTTTCAAAAGCAAAGAAATCAATTCCTCTTCCATTTAGTAAATTGCCACGGCTGCACGAGTCCTTACACAGGCGTGCGAGAACGGGAGCCAATTTGGTTTAAATTCTTTATAGAATTCGGCTGTATAACCACGGACCAGGGGATTTCCCAGATTGTAGCGCCATTTGCAGCGCGAAGGAGGAAAAAGGTTTTTTTTTTTATGAAATCTACAGCTACTTGGGATGGTCAAGACATCAAGTACGTAATAAGGGACTTGGTGTGGAAGGTTGTGGGCAGATGAGGAAGGGTTGGATTAGAAACCACAGATGGTTGTTTAATGCAAACCGGGTCTGTTAGAGTCTCATCGTCAGGTGTTTAGATGACCGAAATTGCTCTGGGGGCTGCGGCTGCTCTCACTTGATATGATCTTGAAATGACGTTAAATCTCCTAGACTTGCCTCCTGATTCATAAAACGACAGAGGAGCTTGAGAAAGCCGGAATGCCAGTCTATGAGTCAGTAATTGCAAATCTCATTCTCCCTACTCTCCTTGACCGAGATCGATATGAAATTACCTGGCCATGTATAGAGGCATTAAAAGATACCCCCGACCAAGATAATGCAACATCTGGAGTATCATTAAAAGTCAAATAGGCATCTCTGCAAGTGTAGAAGTGCTGCTTAAAACTAAGCTACATTTCTAATAAGGGTTTTTGATATACACGATACATTAACACATAGTAAATGTAGGTCTAATGATAACGTTGAGTGATTTGAAAGGGTAATGATGGGATATTTGCTGGTTGTTACAAAATGCAGCAGTTGATTTTCAAGGAAAAAGAAGTCTAATAAACTCGGGTTCCCAGGCTAAGTAGAGACTTTGACTGTGTGTCCTAAACGCAGATCTGTGGGGATCCTGCAAGAGATTCAAGTCTCCACCCAATACGAGATGATAGAAGTTTAGATACGAAATCATCTAAGAAATCAGAACCTTCCCAATTTGGAGCATAGACACTCACCAGGACGACCGGATTGTTAACCAAAGAGTCAATTGCTGCTACAAAACTGGCCATGGAGGTCAGAAAGGGTTTTGCATAAACTGAAAGGCACATGTTTGCAAATAACAATGGCAGCAACTCTGGCCTGAACAGAGAACCTGAAACGAAGTACAACCCTAAATTCCAATGAAGTCGAGACATTGTGTAAAACAAATAAAAACAGAATATGATGATTCGCAAACCCTTTTCAACCCATATTCGATTAAATGCACTACAAAGAGAAGAGATTTAATGTTCAAACTGAAACTTTCGTATAAAATTTAATTTACCTACTTGAAACACTCAAATCCAAAATCAATACACAAAGATGAACATGAACTCGAAGGGTAGCTACACACCAGTGATCGGTGACAATTGAAAAACAAACAAACAAAAAAATAAATAAATAAAATGGCCCCGTCCCCCATAAAGTCTGCTGTCTGCATAGCAGGGTTCAGACTCTCAGTTTACTGAAATGATGGCTATGGTATTTTTCTCCAAAGATAAAACGGTGTTGCAAAAAAGGAATGACTTGATGAATGTAAAATCAATAACTGAGAAAACGTAAATGGGGAAGCACCACCGATGTTCATTAAAACCTGAAAGTGTTGCTGCTATGCTGTCATGAAACAAACAGCAAAACAGGATTCAAGCTTGACATTGTGGTGAATAAAAACCCAATCATTGATTCATACTTGCACTTTATACTAAGAATTACATCCCACAAACATCAGCTGCACAATAATATATAATAAGAACATAAGATATATAAGATATATAAACAAATATGAACAGGTAAAGAAGCTGCCAGAATAGTTTATGTATCAAATGTTCTGTATATAAAAAAAAAAAAAAAAAAAAAAAAAAAACAAAAAAAAAACAAATGGTTTTAAATAACCAAAGCGTTTTAAACAAGTGGCATTTTTTAAAAACAAACTTCGTGTTCAGTTAATAAAATGTTCAGTTGAAAAAAAATGTACACAAGGCATTTACTGGATTAACGGCGAGCAAAAACTTTGGCCCAATGCCTTAAATCATTAAACAATTTATACAGGCTGTAGAGGTGATGTCGTTGTGTGTATAAAGAAATCAGAGTCGTTTCTGAAGGACACCTCAGCTAGATGAAACAGGCCAGCTCCTGTTCAGCACTAGGGATTACCAGCCCACTTTAAATTAGTAGTGTTATTTTTGGCTGAATAAAACAAGCTCTCTGGCATTTGCACTGTTAGCCGTGTACCATAACAATCAATACAGCAATAGCTAATTGAGCTAAAAAAAGGTGTCCAGCTGTGGTACTTATCCACTCAGAACTTCATTATAGCCAAATGGGAGTTTTCAGTTTTTGATTGTTTTATTTATTTCTTTAACAGTTCAAGAGCAATGAAGAAATTTAGCATACATCTGTCCTAAGCCATTACTTTGATTCATCGTTTAAAAAGAATGAGATATTATTACGTTGGATATTAATGCCCTGGATGCCTAACCAGAACCAATAGGGCTTCGCAATTAGTCCGAATACTGAACTACATTAAGTACTTTCAGTGATGAACAACTACTTGGACAGGAATTTAATCCAAAACTCAAAGCAACAGCCCTGTGTGAATCAATACACAAACGCACACGTTACATAAACATGCAACCTGAGTAAACATTCCACAGCAAAGATCACATCCACGAGTCTTCATGAACAGTAATAATTCAGACCCGCTGATCACTTGTCGGTGCGTCACCGCGATTCTTTCCACTTCGATGCGCTTTGTAGTCCAACAATTACAGACTGTAGTCCATCTATTCCTTGATGTACTAAGTATCAGGACTGATACATACCAGATTTGCTTGGCAAAGTTACAGTTTGGGATTTTCTTCACATGAAGAAACGGTCTGGCAGTTTTGCCACAAAAATGGAGCGATTGAAAAATAAAATACGTATTAATAAAACCTTGAAATGGAGTACATGTACAAGCCTGTAAAAGTCCAGTGTGTACAAAAATAAACGTGCAACAACAAATGATCAATCTTTTTTTTTCTTATCCTTAATGCCACGAGGTAAAGGGGTTTGTTCCACTGAGGTTTGGTGACGCGTGGCTGCACGGTGGATTAAAAAGCCACTGCACCACAATCATCAAGAACCTCCTATAACGGTGGGGACCTTTTCTGGGCCTTTTCAGAGAAGTCCTCAAGGAGGACTTGTGTCAAACTCCCTTTCAGAGCTTCTGCGTGTATATTTGGGTATCTGCAGTGCCTTCAGTCGTTGTTGCGGGCTTCCTACATCCAGAAACATGGGATCTACATTTTGGTCACTTCCATGCTAAATAAACTGGTTCAATCGATTTATACTGCCGCCTCTTCCGAGTAACTATTCATGGCTTGGGAAATACAATTGTATAGAAAGCCAGTGTGTTCGGTTTAAGCAAGGAAGTAGAAAAAAAGGTGATGTGTCAGGCCTCTTCCTCAGTGGACAAAGTTCATTTTCACAGCAACTCGAGTCACTAAAAGCTTTTAGGTATGTGCTAAACCATGGAGCGAATCAACTTGCTTCTTAAGCTTGTACATAGTTACACTTCTATGAAAAGTAGTTAAGTAGCACTGTAAACGACAGTGTTTTTTTTTTTTTCATTGATTATACTTTCTGTATCGATTCCTCAAACGCAGACTGAATCTCGTCGCAGTTAGGGAGGAAAGGGGGTTAAGGAAGCAGCGTTCGCTCTATATACTGCCTGTTATTTAACGTATGAAGGTAAACGGTTACAAACAAAATAAGATCAATAAGAAGCATTTATCGATTAGGGGAGTGATTTCAAACACAGCTACTAACACTGTGAATCGCTGACAGGGCGGGGTCAACAGTGGTTCATTAACGTTTCAAGCAACGTGCACCCAAAACGGACAATCTAATAGGCACCGTTTAGACAGGATGAGAAGTCAAATCTTCTGGTATTATATTTTGACCACAAACATGGGTGGGCCGAACGTAAACTGGACCCCAGTATGTTGGTTGTATATTCAATGCCATGCCACCTGCTAGGGTGAATTGTGTTTCTGGTTCTGTCTTTAAAGAGTCAGGGTACGGGGCGAGTTGCGATTGTGAAGCTTCATATCTTCTACGACCAGCAAACATTTCTTCCATTCCACTTCAGCAACGAGGTTCCTTTAAATGATTTCTCTTCCTGTTAACCTTTTCCATCCATACTTCCGCCTCGTTTGAGTCGAGCTGCTCCCCTTTAAATGACTTAAACACTAAACGGGCAATAAGGCATTTGGAACCATCACTGCTGCTATGCAGTCTTTTCCCATTCCTCTCCCCTCTCTACGTTTCCATGTAAGAATCGGACCGTTGCCGACACCGAGGGTTTCCCTCCCCTCTCTTCCTCTTTTGCATGAGATGGCATGCGATGCCCAGCGCGCCACCCTTGAGGAAGCGCACAAAATTCTCACCCACCAGCGGTCCCATGGCATACATCCCTTCCTCCTGCACACACTCGTAAGTGTACGGGTCCACCTTAACCGGGTTCTGCCGACAGCTGATCGGCTTTCCAGGCGTCTCGCCTAGATTTTGGCCCTGCTCAGGCAAAAATGACAGGCTGGGCTTGGAGCCGATCAGAACTAGTGCCAAGGAGACCTGGAGCACCGCGCGGTGCCCACCCTCGTCCTCTAGTATGCACTTGCCATTGGGTTTAAACGCCACCACACGGTGCTTGGGAAAGCTCAGGTAGCCAGAGTAGGAGCGCGTTGAGCAGTTCTGGTTAACTGGCGAGTCCAGATGCTGAGAAGACAAAACTGGAATCGGCTGGCCCAACTGGTGCTGCTGCTGGCTCATCATCTGGTGCACTTTGTGGTACTCTGGGTACAGAAGACGTGGCAGCTGGTTGAAGATGAGCGCTGGGTCCGAGACGCTGCGTCGGAACGCATGGTAGACGGGCACGTTGAGATGATGGGCACACAGCACAGCGTCAGCTGCCGTTAGCCCTGCACCCACCACCAGCACGGGATCGGACGCCTGGCACAACTGTCCGGACGAAATGACGGTATCGAACTTACTGAAGCTGTGGCACACAAAGGGCAGGGACTCTCCATCTGTGCCAAGATGGGTAGGGTCATCATGGGTGCCAGTAGCCAAAACGACATTCTCCGCCTGGATAGAGAAAGGTAGCTCTTCTCCATTTCTCCTCTGGGTGCCTTGGATTTGCCACAAGGAGTGGTCCGGCCCAGAAGAGACGCGCTTCACAGCGGTTACAGTGGTGGCATGGGCAAAGTTCCCACTCAAGCACATCATGCTCACATAGTGTTGGTAGTAGGAGGCAATATCAGCAGGTGTGGCGCGATCGTTGCGCACAACCCTAAAAACGAATACGAACGTATGAATTCCGGGACATTTCATTGGTCAATAAGCGTTCATTCTTACACTCATCCTAGGCCTCTAACCTCTTAATTAAGTTTTTCCACTTTTTACCACTTGCGCGCAGCATGTGGTTTTACACGGTCTTGTTGGAAAATGCATGGATATCGCTCTAACGTTAATGCATGTATACAGGAAATTATGAAATGTATGCATTTTAAATCAGTGGCCATGCATTCATGTTGCTGGTTTTCTGTAATTGAGATGTTAGTCCAGTGTTTTTTTTTTTTTTTTAATTTTTTTAAATTTTTTTTTTAGAAATTAAGAGTTGTCGGTGTAATTTGGTTTCAGGGCTGGTAATGCGCCGACGTCACGGTACTAAAATGTAAACGCCAGCTGTAGAACCAGTAAACCTTTCTACTGGTATCAGTTTCTGGACCGGTACTGATTTTACTGGTATTTTATTCATCAGACCACAAACCACATGCTGAGCCCCTCTCTCTGCCCCCCCCCCCCCCATTAAAGAGCATTCCATTTTCACTTGTACAATGCTCACAATTTATGAAATACACGCTCATTTTTATTATTATTATTTTTATTCATACCTGCGTTTATCTCTCATCCAGTCCTTCAGCTTGAGTCCAGGAAGCTCCATCCAGTTAGCGAGGCTGAGTGTCAGCATGGATTCCTCCATCGTCTGAAAGTAAAAAGAGTCACAGAATAAGGAATCGGTTCTGCCTGTGTAAAGAACAGAATTTTAAGAAGGTCTTCCTGCACCAACAACGCCCCATTCTGGTAAATCAAGAAAAATAGGTCATGCATTCCACATAACATCCCAATACGCCATTCTCCAATTTATCAGAATATAATATCTACATATAATCTTTTAATTTGTATTTTTAGCTTCTTTTTAAACTATTAATATAAATATATTACTTAGGTAACGGTTTAATGTTTTATATCATTTTTACGCATATCTACCCTTTTTGAGCCTATAAGATTTCTTATATTTAGGCAGCTTTTCATAGCTACCGTCACCCTGCGCTTGATGTGTGTAACGCTGCGGAGGTGGTGCTCCGTGTTAAAAAGCAATACAGAATTCAATTTGCCTTTTCATTTCTAGTCATTCGTTTTTAAATGAACATGCAGCACGTGTGCGCACCGTTTTACGTCCATCCTATCAGTGAAGATTGCCTTAAAATGCCAAGGTTTGAAATGATAAGAAATGGGTTATAATAAATGTAATCAGGATAAACATAACAGGAAACAAATCTCGATTTTGCTTTGGGGTGTTATGGTCTTAAACAGTCAGTCACCCCAGCAGCCTAGGAGTGCTGCAGATCCACTTTTCTATGAAACAATAAGCTGTTAAACTGCCCAGAGCGCCTTGGTCCCAGGGTTTCTTCCTTACAAAGTTTTAAGGAGGTTTTCTTGCCATGGTCAACCTAGGTTTGCTCAGTTTGGGAAAGGCCTTATAAATTGGAAGATAAGCTAAAATTATAAAGCTTTGAGACTGCTCCACTGTTTTAAAAAAAAAAAAAAGAAATAAAGCTATAGAAATAAGGTCGGCGACTTAAAATGGCTTTTCCGTCGAGGCACTTACATGCCACGCTCCTCCAGCTGGCCCTTTTCCAAGCACAAGATGGGCTGTGGCCCTCTCTGGCTCAAAGCGCCATGCCAACGGCGAGGCGTAGTCCGAACCAAGATCACTGTCTGGGAGAAGCAACGAATCGAAGAGTACAGCCAACGGGTTCGATGATCGACCCTCCAGGCCTTCACACAGATACTCCAGATCCTGCACAAACATGAACAAAACCATCTTCTAGCGCCTTTTTCTGCGTTGTGTTACTGTAACAACGACCTAGACTACTAAGCAACGAAGCCCGACTCATTACCGCCAAGCTGATATACCGAGTGCATGTGCACCATGTACGCATTTACATTTGTGCATGAATAGATAACGAGAAAAGGCTTTATTACAGCAGTTGAAGATAAAGCGCGAATAAAAATGACCTACTGCACCAATCCAATGGTGAGGAAAGGAGAAACTACAATGAATAATGACTGCGAGTGTATTGGTACATGTCCATTGTGGTGCATTTGCCAGTCACCTGTTCAAACAGAGACCGATGAGGGTTTTCTGAAAGCTTGCTGTGCAGGATTGGATTAGGGTGAAAGGCCTCTGGGGAGAAGTATGGTGTGTATCCTGAAAGCAAGTATGAGAGGCAGATTCCAGAAGGTCCGTTACCTGTTAAAAAAAACCCCCAAAACAACATGTTTACTGTGAAAAATCACTTTCAAAGAGAAATAAAACTACGCTTTCTAAAAAAGCTTTCAGAATTGCCAATGTCACAACTCGATGAATCACTACAGCAGTTATAACAGCAGCAGCAAATGGCTACAAATAGCTTCTCCAGACTCCTAACACTTACCAATAATGACCACAGGTACAACGTCTTCAGAGTTTTTGTGATGCAAATCCATGTTAGAAGTCGTCAAACTTCACTTCTGCCAAGCTGCTTGCTACCACTGTTTGGGTCCTGGAGCAAGGCACTTAACCCACAACTGCATCCGTTAGAAGTCGAGCTGGTGAACACTGTAATGCCAATCAAGCTGTTTAAACCGACAGGGGTTACAGTTAGTAAGAGAGCAAATGAAAAGTCACGCTACACAAATTTAAACTCCACCTTTGCCACCACTGTTTACTCACGTTTTGTTTTACTTCATAGAAAACAAACACTATAGGTAGTGTTTGAGAAACCAGTCTGGTGGAGGAAGAAGGCAGGCCAGAGGTACAAACTGATCTTTTCAGGTCATGATGTCATTTTTCCCTCAACAATGAGCGATTTTATTTTTTCCCCTCCAATTTTGATCCTGAAAAATTGCTCCGTTTTAGAGCCATTAATCTTAAAAAATTAATGTTGGTTTTCGAGAATAAAGCTGAATTATGCAAGTGTTACACTGTAAGCGAACTGTAAACATGAGAACTATATATGCTGAGAACTCGAGATCCTCAAGTGACTGTATAAGACAAAATGAACCAGATGTGCACTTGTTATTTTACCCCATATTTATCTGTTAAATGTTTCCCCAGTTTCTGTTTTTGGAACTATTCATACAAAAGGTCTTTGATAAATTAGTTTAAATCTTACATTTAACATCCAGGCCACCTGGAGGCAGAGTTCCTTTTTGAGTCTGGGTCCTCCAAAGGTTTCTTCCTTTTAAGACGTTTCTTGCGTTTAAGGCGGTTTTTTTTCCCCCTTTCCACTATCAAACTACATTTACAGTATTTAGCAGACGTCCTTATCCAGAGCGACTTACAAAAGTGCTTCAAGACATCAATAACAATCCATTCTTAGCCAGGAATCTAAACAAGAATACACTTCTGCAACTGTAAAGGTTGTGTGTGGTGTATTTTTTAAAAAGTCATAGAAAGACAAGCATGGGGGGTTTAGTTGAGGTAAGTGCGGAATAAATATGTCTTCAAACGGCGTTTGAAGATGGCCAGAGACTCAGCTGTTTGAACATTGAAAGGAAGTTCATTCCACCACTTAGGGGTCAAAACAGAGAAGAGTCTGGAGCTAGAGGATCCGAGTGAGCGAGGTGCAGTGCAGGGTGTGATAAGTGCTGCAAGGTAGGAGGGTGCAGGATCTTTTTTAGCTTTGTAAGCAAGCATGAGTCTTAAATCTCATAGAGCAGATACAGGGAGCCA
>JAYJMA010159082.1:0-13855 GCA_036873895.1 Parotocinclus cabessadecuia | reverse complement strand
GTTTTTTTCCTTGCCACTGTCACCCTAGGCTTGCTGAACTTTTACTGTCCTTTTAGATAATTTTATTACTGTAAAGCTGCTTTGAGACAATGCTACATTGTAAAAAGCGCTATATAAATAAAAGTGAAAAATTAAATTAAACGTGGGTGGTGGATCATTCTGAGCACTGCAGTGACCCTGGTCTAGTGGTGACAGTTTGATGAACTCTTACATTTTTCTTACCAGAACATGTTTATATTATTGTAATACACGTCAAGTAACTTATGATGCTCAGCATTACATGGTCAGTTCATTAAATGTATCATATTTACCAATGAATTACTCAGCTACTGTGAAAATGACAATTCATAAAGGTGAATTGACAGTGTGTTCAACCAAACAGCCAGGAACAAAGGAAAAGGTCAACAGGATCATAATAGGTAAAGTGAGTCACTCCAGACCTCACTAATGGAAGGGAGGAAATGCGGCTTCTCATGCACTTATTTCGTATTGCTATGATGCCGTATATAAACCATGGTGGAGCAGTCATGTTAAACAACAGCAATCGGCTAAAAGAGAAGGGGAAGCAGTGAGTGTAAAGGCCCAAAATATCATTGTTCATTGAATTCCCCATTTGCATAATGAATAACTATTTTACCCTTATCAACAGGAAAGAAAGTGAATGACAGCTTTAGTTTTATGCTACTGGGAAATTACAATGTATAACACATCTGCATGTTGTAAGTACATTTATGGGAAAAGGGTGATAAAATGGAAAAGGAAATGTATGGAATGTATGGATGAACAATTTTTTAAAATACAGGATTGGAATGGATTGGAAATACTGCCTTGAGGAATTAAGTAAATAGAATGAAAGTATTGCAGCAATATATGAATGGGTGGATCAAGTGATAGATGGGTGGAAAGATTATTAGAATTCTGAGATTGTACCCACATTTATCCATAATAATATAAGGATACATAATGTAAGAAATATTCAGAGTGGAATGTTGATATGAATGGAAGGATGGATTAATGAATGAATGAATGGATGGGTGGATGGATGGATGGATAGATGCATGAATATGTGGGTGGCTGATTTGGTAGAGTAGTAAGAATATGTAATGTAAGAAATGTTCAGAGTGGAATCATGAGATAGATAGATGGATGGATAGATAGATGGTTGGGTGGGTGGGTGATTTGGTATGATTCTGAGTGTGTATCCACATTTATCTATAATAACATAAGGATACATAATGTAAGAAATGTTCAGAGTGGGATCATGAGATGGATTGGATGGATTACTGGACAAATCTGAAGTGCCAGATAAATGGAAAAAAGTAGATCAATGCACATGTAAAATAAAGTAAACTTTGTTTTGTGGTTCAAATGATGGAGGGGAAAATATGAATGAATGGATATGTGGAAAAAATGCTGGATGAATGAATGGGTCAATGAATGGCTAGATAAATAATTAGTCAAATCAAACAAATAAAACATACTACCTTATGGTGTTTTTATAGATCACATACACTGCTTTCGAAATTAGGGGATATTTCATTATGGGATATTTATTTTTTAAATATCCCCTAACTGTTCTCAGTAGTATAGATAAATGGCAGCATCACTTTTATGCATAAGTCATCTCAAACTTTTACTTTTTAGATAGAATTATCTGTCATGAAAATTACTGTTAGTGATACCACAAGAGTTCACAAATGTTGCATTAGTCATCAATGCTTTGGCACCTACTTGCAATACCCTACACAACCAACCACAGCCAAAATAGGAAACAAATACTGTCAGAGGGTGGAGATAAAAGCAAATTAAAGAAGTGCCGAGGAGGTGAAGCATACCTCCACATTTCAGTTGGAGCCATGTGTGTCCTAAGCACACTTCTACTGCTGTGGGAAATAACACTCCTGTGTTCTGCAGATAGTGAGTTACAGTAGCTTCTCCAATGGGTTCTTCATTCAAGTGAGTCTCCATTAGTATGCTTCTTCTCAAGAATATAACAGTTTACTCTTCCTCCTTTTTCGTTTTAAGGCAACCTCTCCAATCAGGATGACCTAACACCATCCGAGGTGGACTTTCACTCGGTAAACTTCAGGAATGTTATGCATTGGAAACATCATCCAAGCGCACCAGACAATCTGCAATACTATGTGGAATACAAAGTGTGAGTTTCTACTGCTATATTACGTTGCCTGCAGACTGTTCATATTGATGGGTGGCCAATCAGTTATGTTCATACTGAGTTCTTCTGTATGTGAAAAAGTTTGATAAATGCCACAAACATTACTATATTTGTCACATTTACAGCATTTAGCAGCTCTTACCCAGAGCAACTTACAAGTCATACAGTCTTACAGTCTAAGCAATTGTGTGTTAAGGGCCTGGCTCAAGGACCAAACAATGGAAGCTTTGTAGAGGCGGGATTTGAAGATTAGGGATTTGAGTATAGTAATTCATCTTCACCAATTACAAAAATTAGAGGGTATTTTATTATGAGATATCTAATTTAGAAATTTTGTGAGCAGTATATTTAAGATGGCATCCATGAACGCGAATCTCCCAATCGATCACATCCCATAGGTGCTCAATTGAATTGAAATCTGGCAAGTATCGAGGACATTTGAGTGCAATGGCCTCATTGTAATGTTTAAGAAACCAGTTAAAGATGAATTGAGCTTTACTGCATGGCCAGTTATCCATGATGTGGTTTCCAAATATAGTATGCTGGGCTGATTAAAAGAATCCAAGCAAATCATTATTTATTATTCGGTTTCAGATATGGGGAAAAGCAGTGGAGTGTCTGTGACCACTGCCAAGGCGTCCGTAAGCTGCACTGTGACCTGAGCCAGGAGATGTCAGACCCTCGACAGTGGTACTACGCCAGGGTTCGGTCTCAGTCCTCCAACGGTCCCTCACCATGGATTGTGAGCGCCAGGTTCCACCCTCAGTGGGACAGTAAGTCATAAAGTTGAAGTATTTTATCACAGAGATATATAGATAAGTGTAGAGTCACATAGAACAAACTGAGCCATGACAATATATTTTTCTAATGAATTATTTAAATCCGAAACATAACGGCATCTTAACTTCATTTCAATGGAAAGGGTCACAGGCTCTTTGGCACCAGAGAACATGGGCTCATATTTAGCCCTGCAAAGTACATCCTATTATGCCTGCGATACTGCATTTTTGAGGCCTTGTCTAAAATAAGCTTTACAGTTTTGTATTATCTTTCAATACCTGAGACCATTCATAAGCTAAGCAAACCTAAGGTGACAGTGGAAAGGAAACACTCCCTAAACGTTATATGGAATAAATCTTGGGAAGACCTTCACTCAAAAATGGACCCATCCTCCTTGTGTGGCTTAGATGTTATGTGTAAGAATATAGATATCTAATTAACAGGTTTATAGCAATAGATTACATAAACAGAAACTAAATAATACACTGCTAACAAAAAAATGGGGATATTTTTAAAATGAATGTAAAGCGAATAAAAAAGATGCATTTGATCATCACAAAAGCAAATGAAAATAAAAAGAAAAGTTTTTCAAATATGCAAATGAGATGAAAAGTCAATTATCATGGTTGAATAGTAAGTGACAGAAACATGTCAAACTGGACAAGAGTGCCCCCGCATTGATTTGTCAGTTGGGTGTATGGTTACCAAAGACTGACAAAACACACTGACAGTGATGGGGCATGGAAAGGATCAGATTGTCCAGCAGTTTCTTATGAGCTCCTCTTCATATTCATTTCATATTTTGACTTATTAATCAAAATATGTTGACTAATAAATCATTTTGAAATATCCCCTAATTTGTGAGCAGTATATTTGGTATACTAATATTTACTATAAGTATTATACCATCTGAGCACCCACAAGTATAAAGTTAAATTACATTTTAGTGTTAGACAATTTATATAACTTTGAACATATGTTTTCATATAGACTTGGTCTGATTATTTTTTTAAAGGGTTTCTAAATTACAGTCTTTCCTTGGGGCTGTATAGGGGTTTACGTTCCAAAGATGTGTTAATTGGTGTTTCTCGAGTGTCCAGTGTGTGATTGTTTGTGTCCTATGATGGATTGGTGCCCTGTGCCAATGGCTAGGCACCAGTTTTCCCACGTCCCTGACAATAATGAATGAATGAATCGTTGCAGGAAGTCAGATCAAATACAGTACGAATGTGAGCTTATTAAACTGTTCCACCATCTGAACGTTCACACCAACTTTATAGTGGAAAACTGATAGCTGAGTTTTAATAGTGGGACTCTGTTTTGCCATTTGTGACTCTGTAAATCTAAATACATAATGAAAACAAATACATTTTCCAAATGGCTCTCTAGTGCTTTATGTAAGGGCTTAAAGCTCAGTACGACTTATTAACTGTTTATTAAACTGTGGACAGATACATTACTGACTTAGATCACCATTCGATGTGTTTTAGCAATTGTAGGACCATATATAAACTGTCGACAACTGGCCAACGTTCCAAAATGTCAAACTTGGACCACGCCATAGTTTTAACAGCCATAAATGTCTTAATTCCAATCTTTGATTCCGAGCTTTAGCATTTTACTTTGATTATTTTTTAAATCTATTTCTCGAGTGTAAGGGGAGATTACACATGCCAATCTTGCCATTTTAACATTTTTTTTTACTACAGCATACAAACTGTTCTATATTTTCTGATAGAGATTCATTAAATAATTACTAAAACTATGGTATATCTTATCTGACTGTAGCATAAGTCCAGGGCTGTGAGAATTTATCAGCTTGCACATCATGAACTAATTTTTTTTTTCTGAACTACAGCCTCTTTCAGCCCACCACAAGTAAGTCTCAATGTGACAGAGAAGGGCATAGTGGTCCGGATCAGACCTCCACGGACCCCTGGGCAAGGCGAGAAAAACATTGGGATCCCAGTTACAAGACTGCAAAGGCTTATATTTCGAATTTACGTCACACACAACGGAGAGGAGGAGGTACGGTACCAAGTTATCATCAACTTTTTAAAAAAGTAACTGTAACCGTATTTAAATGAAAGCCGTGTGCAGATATTACAGTCACTGGTACTAACATTGCACATTTTTAAAAACTTTAGTGTATTTTTTTTTTTATCTAATAAATCTGAGATAATATTAAACACACATCATAAACTGCAAGAGCCAATCTTGTTCTAGTATGGGAACCACCGCTTCTCAAATGGTTTTATTGGGTTTATTTAATTGATTCATACTGCGTGGCACAGTGATGGAGCAGTTAGCATGACCACCTCACAGCTTCAGCATCCCTCGGTTTGATCATTACCTCGTACCCCACCTTTGCGGAGTTTGTATTCCCCTCTCCACACAGACACAGGAAACAAAATGCAAACTCCACACGGGTGACACTGTTGCCACATTTTAAAAATAAAGGTCCATAAAAAAGGTCACTGTCCTAGAAAAAAAAACCACTGGTGTCAAAAGAACATTTATAAAGGGTTTCTTTTGTTTGTCGGTGACTGAATTATCAGTTATAACCACAAAGGCTAACTTTTAAACACACCTTTCCTGGTCAGAGTTGCAAGGGTTCTGGTGTCTAGAGAACAAACGTGCCTTGGACAAAATGCCAATCCATCACAGGTCACCTTTGCAGAGCCATGGGATGTTTCACCTGAATGCCTTAAACAAACCAATGCATGCATGACTGGAACTGGCCCGTAGGCAGCACCTGGTTCTCACAGTGGTGGGATATTTCAACACCTGCTTATCTTATAGTAATCAGAAATATACTGCTCAAAAAATAGGGGATATCTCAAAATGAAATATCCCATGAAGAAGTACCCCCTACTTTTTGAGAGCAGTGTATGTTGCTTAAAAGGAGTAACATACATTTAAGCATCTTAAATCATCTGAAATCATGGTCTGCCATAAGGTGAGCAAGGTGGTGCAGCGATTTGTGCTGCCTCTACATACTTCCAGGCTGGTCACCGGCTGTATTGTTTGCTTGTTCCTCTCTTCCTGCACGAGTTTTCTCCGGGTATTCCGTTTTTTTTCCATATCCCAAAGCTCATCAGTTCATCTCTATAGAGTGTCCCGGTGAGAGTGATCGAATGTGCATGTTCTGTCTAAGGGTCGGTTCCTCTGCTGTGCTTGTTATAAGTGATTAGTCCAATCTTCCAATCTACAGGAGACACATGAAACAAAAGGATGCAGGAAAAAGCTGGTGGTGGAGCCTTTAAGACCTAGAACAACCTACTGTGTCCAAGCAGTCACCATCATCCCACTCTCAGGCCGTACAAGCTCGAGGAGTCCTACCTCATGCATCAGAACTCTGTAAAGCCTTACACAGGTACAGTACTTCTATACAACCCTCTTGTCTTCCACAGCTGGACATCTTAAGGCATCTGCTATGATCCATCACCGAGTAAAAGTACTCCCCAATTTACAATGTGGTTATGTTTTGTTAAATCTCAGTGTGAAAGTTCCCCTGAAAACTCATGGAGTAGAATCCCAAAGGAATGTTTCCAGCATCTTGTGCAGTCCGTGCCAAGTATTAGTATAATAGTTCCTAAAAAGTGCTTGGTGACTGTATATCTTTAGTAGTATGACCGGTGCAGTAGTATGGACGAAGTAGGCGCTGGCAAAACAGAGGAACATAAACGATTACCTAACAGCAGGAAGATTTTCTTTTCATATATTGCTCACAAAAATATAGAGATATTTCATTTTGAAATTGATGCAATTTTTTGGAAGCAGTGTGTATATATATATATATATATATATATATATATATATATATTTATATGAACCAATTAACATCAGTATACCATGCTGTGAAACAGAATGTTGACTTAACTGGACGATACCATGGTCACGTAGTTTAGATACTTTGCATAGAACGGTTTATGGTAAACCACAATATTATAACACAATAGGAAAACATTTAGCACAGAGCTGCACTGCACAGTACTTTCATTTCTCAAATAAATCTCATATATAAATAAAATGTAAAAATAGAAAAAAGTAACATAGATAATGTTTACGAGAGAGAGAGAGAGATTGTTTATTATTATAATTCCTCAGAACTCAGAAGTCATCAATGTAAAAGGATGGTAGCAGACCATCAGAGCATTGACTGGAGCAAATCAGTAATCCTAGGGCTACATTTTATCTCGTTACAGGATAGAGCCCCAAGTATAAAATGTCAATATTGGGCCAAAATTCTAAGCAAACCTTTATTTTTTTTCATCTACCTGCAGGAAGAAGCTGCTTCAGGATCTCAGCTAAGAGGATACCAGCCAGCAACCTGACAGAAAGAGGATTAAGGAATCAGTTTTCATGATGGTGAAAATCATGCATCAACCTGCTGTATATAATGCACAAAATATTGACGTTAATATATGAAAAATAAATCTCCTGCACATAATCTTATTCTCTTGAGCCTCTCCATTTATATCGAGGGGGAATACAAGAAAAATAACATTTGCACCAGATGTTCTTCACCAAGGCAATCTATAATTGGATAGATATAGTTGGTTAGATTTGACACATTCTTTTATTTAGTCCAGAGCTTAAACCACTGAGCCACCACAGTCCTCTGGTAATATTTACTGGCAGGCTTCTTAATATGCCTATAGGCATGTTTGCACTGCTGTCTGTTGTTTAAGTACAGCTTTGTAACGCTGACTCCCCAAGCCAGAGCCAATTGATAGTTGTCAACTTTTAGGACAGCAATAGCATTGATCTGGTGTTACACAATTACATTGTCGGTTAACCTTCATCAGAGTTGACATCTGTTGAATTGATATTTTTGCACCATTCTGTACTGCCTGAGAAAAAAAAAAAAACCCCATAACTTTCACTCTCCTGTGCCACGCAGCGCAGGCCCCTTCAGCTTAAGCAGCAGCTAACAGATAACATAATGGCTGTGTGGAGTCTTTGTAGGTTTCAATTATTGGTCCAAAGTCAAAAAAGTCTGGGATAGAGAGTGGAGATGAACACAGTTGGATAAATCATGCAGAACATACATATACACACACAAACATACACAAACACACACACACAAACACACACACACGGTGGCCTACGACTTTTGCACAGTGCTGTACGATAATGAAAAGTGAAAAGGTCAGCTTCGTGAAATCATTACATGACATTTGACAAGCAATATCCACATAAGGTATCAATAACAAAACAATTTTATTACAAGTCATTCAAAGAAAAACTGAAATGCAATTTAATAAAACACAGTCAAACACTTCGTTTTCAGTTCAGCAAGTTAAAAAATTTCAATTTTGGCCAAACATTTTATTCTGTGCTGTTAGTTGAACCTGATGATGACCAATCAATGTCCATACTTAATAGGGTGCAGCTAAAAGTGGCGTACCTGGCCTAGTAAACATGATTTAAAACAATTACATTAAAATAACATACAGTATACAGTAAAATCAAGTTATAAACAAGGGATTTATTGGTCGCTTGTGTACAGTGGTAGTGATTGAGGAAGTCGCTGAAGCTGAAAGCTAAAAAACCTCAACTATACAGAACTTAACCTTAATCTGTTTATGTGACTCAAGACAAATAATGAAAAACCAAAACCATTGAATATGACACTGATCAGCTTTAAGATTAAAACCACCTGACTGATATTGTCAGTCCCTCTTGTGCCAGCAAGGCTCTGACCCGTCATGGCATGTTCTCCACATGCCACCAAGACATTAGCAGAAGATCCTGTAAGTTGTGAAGCCGGGCCTTAATGGATGGAGTGTTTTAGTCTAAAACATATAGCAAATTTTGGTTCAGACTGAGATCAGGGTCAACACATTGAACTTTTCCTTATGTCCTCCCAAAACTTTATTTGCAACGTGACAGAGCACTGGACAGGTCACTGCTATCAGGGCATATTGTTACCATGATGGGGCAGTGTTTCCATGCACTTTATAATCTAATAACTGCCGAAAATCAGATTTAGTCATTAGTCCTATCAAAGAGTATTCATGAACTTGAGTAATCAGATAACAGTAAACCTTTGGGTTTACATGACTCGGGCAATTTGTACTTTGCGACCAGCCAATAATCTCACAAAGAAGTGATACAAGTTTCACTTTGTAATATTAAATAGTCATTCTTAATTTACTTGTGTATATACTGTGTTAGAGTCGCCGCAGTATTTAATGGCTGTTTAGTAGTTTTCTTTTAATTCCCGGGTTGCCAGATCCCAACTCAGAATCTCCCACCAAAACCCTCGAAAACCCTCGAAGCTCCATGACTGCCCAATCCGAATGAAATCAGGTCAGTGGTATACATGTTCTTAGTACTGCTCTTTATCAGATAACCTAATCTGATTTCCACATGGGACTATGCTGTATACATGACAGCTTGAATAATGGGACTGTGGTAGCCTAGCAGTTAAGGCAGGCCTGATGGTCCTGGGTTCAAATCCCACTTCTGCCAAGCTGCCATAGTTGGGTCCTTAAGCAAGGCCCTTAACCCACCATTGCCTGAATACGGGCGTCGGCTAAATACTGTAAAATGTAATCTGCAGAAATCCGATCATTATCGGATTATAAGGTGCATGTATTCTCACTCAATGTTTATCTCATAGCAATTGCCAGAACCCAATGTTTCCCTGCAGCATTACACTGTCAGTAATTCAGTGGTTTTAGTTATTTCTAATTGATGTACATCAGACAACATCTCTTTTTAAGAATTCCTTTCACAAACTGGACAAAAAGGGTTGATTTTGGTGAACCTCAGTGGATTTTGGTGAATTTCGGTGCCCCTAAATCCAAATGAACCTGCACGTCAGTCTTTGCAATAATAACTGCTTAAATACATCAGCAATGTGTTCCTTCAAACTCGCACTACTGTTGCTACATTTAACACATTAATCACTCATAACACTCAGCAGTGTTTTTCAACAGTGTTTTTTTTTCAGGCATCCGCAGTACCAGTGTACCAGACTCACCAGTGCCTTCCAATTGAGCCTTCATCTCAAAATCATAGCACTGATTTTACACTAGGCACATGCTCAGCAATACATCGTCGCACTTCAGTATTTCCCAGAATGCTACATAATATTAGGGCAACCTAGATCACTAATTGTGCAAGGGTAATTCTAGAAAACAGATGCTCTGATTCACAGGAAGGACCACTGACTTCGTAAACCAAACCGTGGCAAAATGAGGAGTGCTTGTTATCACTTTTTGAGTGGTAATACAAGTAAAGAATATTTTGTCCCATGTTGTGTTACAGCGGACGCTAAAACACAGTTTTAACTTCCCCCAAGTAACTTGTTCAGATAAACAGAGCGAAATTCTAACTATAGTCTGGAGAAACACCCAGATTAACACAGCTTGTTCTTATGAGTTCTTCCAATTATCTGGATTTTTAAACTTGCAAAAACAGATCATATTTGAGTTTCCTGTTGACACGGACATTATTACGTTTAATAGTTTCCATTTAAGAAATATACACATCAGCCAACACATTAAAACCATGAACAGACCAGATAATGAATAATGTTAATTATCTCATTAGGGAGGATATATTGCTTGTTTCTTTGGATTATTTAATGTCGCTGGCATCGTTGGCATCACATCGATATGGCCATTTTAGCAAGTCACTTGCAGAAGTCAATTAACCTAACACACATCTTTGGACTGCAGGAGGAAACCAGAGTAAATCCACACAGACGCAGGGAGGACATGCAGACTCTGTGGCGGCGCAAACGTGGTCTCACAGCAAGACAGCCTTGGGTTCACTCCCAGGGTGGAGCAGCCTCGGTTCCTTGTGTGGAGTCTGCATGTCCTCCTCGTGTCTGTGTGGGTTTACTCAGGGACTCTGGTCTGCGTCTACATCAGCATATATTAGCCTGATATATGAGACAGTCAATATAAACAGTTAATTCACAGATCAAATGCTGGATGTGAGAATACTTCTCACGAATAAAGACCTAAACAACTTTAACAAGGGACAAATTGTTGTGGGCAGACGACCTACATCTCCTGCACAATATAGCTAGGGAAGTGATGGCACCAGCATGCACTGTGTAAAGAAGACAGGCCAGTGGAGGGATTTGCATTTTATCGATTTTGATTTTGCTCATTGATCTGGTTTTCTATGCCAAGTTTCCATCACAAAATGCCGGAAAAAAAAATAATGTTTAAGTATGATTATATGACGCCCTTGTCCTAGGAGATCGGTGCCTGCTTAATACTGATGTATAAATGCACTAATCACAGCTTAAGGAAACACTACGTGAAATCATTTTTTTATTCTCGGAATCTCTCTTTTTTGGGTTTCAATACCCAACCCTAAACTTACTCAAACTGTTTATGGAAAGTGGTTTTAATATTTTGGCTGATCACTGTAGAATAACCATTTTATTAGTCCCACAATACACGCCAAATACTCTTACTGGTCTAAAATCCAGGTTTGTTCAATGGCTTAAGCAGTACATTAATTAGACAACTGCCAGACTCTTCTAGCATCTCCTGTTTCTACGAGGTAAGAGCCAGCTGCTGGAAACAGCAGCTTCCGAGGACATCTATTGCATCTATTGAAATATCTTCTGATGGCAGTGTTACACACAACTGGTTATTTGAGTTGACCAATCAGAACATTGGAGGTGGTGCGATTAAGATCTTTTTGAATGAGGCAAAAAAAAAGATAATTGCGTCAAGGCAAACGGCTCAGCTATACCTTAAATGATGTGAAAACTGGGAAATAAAGTCCAACTTTACCAGCAAGCTAATGCTGCTGCTTGGTTTTAAAGCAATGCGTATTTTTTAACATTCTTCAAAGTTATCATAACCACATAACCCCCTCCGTGTGCTCTTTGGTCACCTCATAACCCATTGTGTATAATACTGCAGTCAAATATTTCAAATAATATAAAACACAATAAACGATTCGGCTGGGTTTGCAGTAGATACGGGGCAATCTTTTTAAGAGAGCACTTCCCATTGCCTCTGGTAAAAACACAGGACAGGGAAACGATATTGGCCAAACCTATTGGTATTGCTTGAGAAATCAAAGATAGGTTGTCGGACAGACAGGGACGATCTACTTTTCATTCCCCATCTTACCATGAGCTGTTGGTTAAACTTAAATGCCGTTTGTGTAGTTTTTTTTTTTTTTGTCCGGAAACATGACAGCATGATGTAACCTTAAACACAGTACCTTAAAAACATCATAACCATCATAATATTAAAGAAAACAAAACACTCTCCATTTATCGTTATCAGCAGTTGTGCACTGGAATCGGATTGGAATTTATTTTTATAATTTATATTGGCCCCACCACTACTGCAAACACTGGTGAAGTAAATGAAGTGACATGGGAAGGCCACTGTGAGTATAATACTGACTGAACTGCTTAACTGTGCTAAACTAAAGAGGTTTGGCATGACCAGGGCTTCCAAAACGTACATAAACGAAACGGGCGATTCAATGGAGAAAAGAAGAAAACGATCAGACAGAACAGGGGAAGTCTCTGCTACCATATGAATTATGTGGAACTTCCTCTGGGAACTAAGTTCATTACCATCTGACTCACTGAGCGCACATGCATGCTCCGTAGCCATGTTCTCCGTGTGCCACGTACAAGAAAAGGCAAATAAGGCGTGTGGGGGAGTCTAGAGAATATAAATCAATAGATCAATCAATAGCAAAAAAAAATACAAATTTCAAATCCAGGTTGAATAAGGAATACAACATAATGTCTCATGTCTAATACAAATAACACAATACCTACAACATTTTACAGTACCGAAGCTCGTTTGTCTTAAAATACAGGAGTCAATGTGGAATGTAGCAGTAGTGTTAAAACATCCTACACTAGAAATTTTTCAGTAAATCTGAACGCTGATTCTTTTGTCTTTTCGTTTTAAGTTACTTACAAAATGATGTGAATATAAATAAAAAAAGGTAAAACAACTCCAGCAGCAATATCATAAAACAAGGCGAACATGCCCTCTTGTAGACTAAATCCCCCAAAAAAGCAGAATCGCAGACTCTCTTGTCATACAATTGGAATCATGTCTAAAGATCCAGTGAATGACAGAGACACTTTCAAGAGAAGAACTCCTTTTCCAGTTCAAAGACAGAAGGTCGACTTGGTGCGCTTTGGATTCGACACAGAGGGACAGTGCAGTCACGTTTCTGGCCCTCTGTGTCCACGTCCAAGAGAGAACAACCCATACTGACCCCGGAAGAGAGTACAATACCCAGATTTTTTGCACTCTTTTCTCCAGAGCTGTGGCCAAGAGAGTAGCTCTTGTTTCGGCTCTTCAGAAGACCCCAACAGTGAGGTTTGGCTCTCAGAGACAGTGGTCTAGGTCTGGATACTGACTCTGGGGGAGCTTGCCTTTCCACGCTGATTTCTCGATCGAGCTTCTTCTTCTTCTGGGACGATGACACGGCAGGGATGTGTGCAACAGGGCTGCCAACTGCTCAGACACACAAAAGAATATCAGTGCAAGGACTTAAACACCAGTGCAACCTAAGGCTACCAAACCGGTTCAGATGAAAACATTTTCCAATTTGTATGGTTGCCGCTCAAAATCTAATCTCCTTATACTATATTGCATATGCACCATCATCAATCAATTTATTAGGTACAAACACGCTGTAAAAGTGATTAGCTCCATTTACCAAATATAAACATTTTGTAGTTCTAGAATTACAGACAGTAATCGGTCTGTTTATTTGTTTATTGTATTTATTGTTTTTCCCTTTACTCTGCTCTCTAATAGGACCCCTACAGGACCCCTACAGATATATTTGGCCACTGCAGTACCACTGATGTGCTGCTTGTGATACATGATACAAATTTTTGTAGTGGAGAGCGAGTTGGACTTCATTGTTGTA
>JAYJMA010159073.1:0-28030 GCA_036873895.1 Parotocinclus cabessadecuia | reverse complement strand
CTGCTCTAGAGTCCAGTGACAGCATGTTTTACACCACTACATCCGACATTTTACATTGTGATTGGTGATGTATAGCTTGGATGCAGCTGCTTGGCCATGGAAACCCTGAAGCTACCTGTACAGTGTTCTTGATCTAATCTGAAGGCAACATGAAGTTTGGAGGTCTGTAGAATTTGACTCTAACTCTGTTTCAACACATAGCATGTTGAACCCTGCTGAGTATGGGCTGTATGGCCCCATGATAATCCCTGTCCACCACCAAGTGGCATTATATATATATATATAAGCAGTAGAAGAAGATTGTATGTTTTTTTTTCCATTTTCTTTTACATAACATGTACATCTTGATACATGCTGTACAATTTGTCTGGGGAATTGAAAGTGCAGGGTGGCACAGTGGCTCTGTGGGTAACACTGCAAGTAGGTTTTTGTTTTATCCCCCAGATGGAGTGGTCTAGGTTCTTTTTGTGTGAAATCTACATGTCGTCTCCATGTCTGAATGGGTTTACTCCAGGTACTCCAGCTTTCTCTGACAGTCCAAAGACATGGGTTAAGTTCAATGATGTCTCTAAAGTGCCCCGTGTGTGCAAGTCTATGTGCACTGTGATGGATTGGCACCCTGTGTAGGGTTGTTCCTGCTGGTCCTTATGCCTCCAGCTTGACTCCCATGTGAATGAGTGAGTGATAACAGCAGAATGCACTGTGGGAAGAAAACAGATGGGGTGTGATGCTCTTGCTAATGTTCTGCTGTGAAACCATGCATGTTAACTCAGCTGTGTATGTGCTAATAAACACCTGGCTATTCTTTGTTGACATTACTGTAATTTCTACAATGATTGTGAATTCCCATAAAATAAAAATGCATTTTTATTAGTTATGCTGTGTAGATGGTAAAGTTTCTCTCATGTTTTGAGTGATGTCTTTGATGCATTAGCATAGCGTTTGCACACTGCTTTCTTTTTATTCACATTACAGTAGCCTAAAAAGACTTCCTGTTAAGTCCTGTTCTGGCTCATACCTGTACATGACACCTCGTTATCTTTTCAACTATGCAAACTTATCTTAGGCTTGACTTTAATGTGACCTGTGTTCATAGTCAAGCTCACTGTAATGTACGCAACAGAGCACGAAAATCACCTTACTGGATTCTGTGCTAAACCAATGTTAGATGCCTAAAAAGTGCAGTATAGTTGTTTAATCCTAATTTATCTTACTCGGTTACCTCCAGGTACAATGCGGGGACTTCCCTCATCTGCTTGTTTGTGGTCCATCTGGTGCTGGAAAGAAGACCCGAATTATGTGCCTTCTTCGTGAACTGTATGGTTCTGGGGTGGAAAAGCTCCGCATTGAACACCAGTCAATCGTAGTAAGCATTATCTTTTGAATGGACTGAATACTTTGGGGAGGTAACTATGGATTAAATCTGCGCTTGGAAGGTGATTTCATATTTTTCACTGCTGGTCAAAATATTCTGTCAATACAGGCTCCATCTAAAAAGAAAATTGAAATCAACACAATTGCCAGCAACTACCATTTGGAGGTGAATCCAAGGTTAGCGGCAACATGCAGTAGATTTACTTCTTTTATCCATAAAACAGAGTTTTGAACTCTCAAAATCTGGTACTTAGTCAACTGATACCTAATTGGTTAGTGTGCTTTGATTTGTAGTGATGCAGGAAACAGCGACCGGGTCATAATCCAGGAGCTGATCAAGACAGTGGCTCAGTCACAGCTAATTCAGTCCAGTACCCAAAGAGAGTTCAAAGGTGAGTATAACGGGCCATTTGAATTAAATTCTGTATTGTTGTTTCTCAGTTATTTTAGGTCTATTGCACCCAAACAACTAACAAGAAACTTTAGTATGACTGTAAGATGAATTGAAATTGGAAGCAATTCAAAGGTACATTGCTGCAAGCTTGCTGTCTGCTCGTTTACGTTTGTGATGAACCAAGACAGTTTACTAACACTAGAGCACCAGTGTTATCAACTCGTTAAAGAAGAACCATTTTTTTTAATGACACCTGTGGTGGTTAAGCTGAAGCGGTACCAATCATATTATCATTAATAAAGGGTGAAACATAACAGAATTTACCGTATGTTTTGCCAACTTCAGCATGTCCTGCCTACTCCTTTCTGCAGTGGTCTTGCTGACAGAGGTCGACCGGCTCACCAAGGATGCACAGCATGCCCTACGGCGCACCATGGAAAAATACATGGCCACCTGCCGCCTCATCCTGTGCTGCAACTCCACATCTAAAGTGATCGCACCGATCAGAAGCCGATGCCTGGCTGTCAGAGTGCCACTGCCCAGCACCGAGGAGGCAAGCTGCGCTTCACATTTTCAAATCTGTTCCAGTCTGTAACTCATGATTGTATACCAACTCTTAACTACACCCTAAGATATAATGTGGTGAAATCCTGATGACACCAAATCATTTGAAAAGTGTTGCTAATATTATATCGGCACACCTATTGCAGCAATAACAGCTTCAACTCATCTGGGAAGGCTTTCCACAAGGTTTAGGAGTGTGTTTATTTGAATGTTTGGACGAGTTTTACAGAAGCGCATTTGTGAGGTCAGACTACAGTCTAATTCATCCCAAAGGTGTTCTACTGGGTTTAGGTCAGGACCACATCAAACTGGCTCATCCATGTCTTTATGGAGCGACTGGCCATCCCCAACTGTTCCATTAGTTTAAAGCATGAAATTAAAGGCTGAAGCATTAAAAGCTCAATTCACTGAACCTAAGGGGCCGAGCCCAACTCCTGAAACGCAATCCCACATCATTATCCCTCCTCTACTTAAAAAACAGCACTTGGCACAATGTGGTCAGACATGTACTTTTATCCATGTAACCACCAAGATCCAGACTTGTTAATCATGCCAGATGGAGGAGCTTGATTCGTGGAGATTCGTAGAACATGGTATTACTGCTCTAGAGTCCAGTGACAGCATGTTTTACACCTCTGCATCCGACACTTTACTTTGTGGTTGGTGATGTATGGCTTGGATGCAGCTGCTTGGCCATGGAAACCAATTTACATGAAGCTACCTGTACAATGTTCTTGATATAATCTGAAGGCAACATGAAGTTTGGAGGTCTGTAGCGATTGACTCTGCAGAAAGTTGGCGAACGTAATAAAATGGTGTGTAAGAATGACTTTTATCAAATGTAAAACAATAATCATGAATCGAATTGGAAAAAAAACCACTGAATGGTATATGCTTATGTCACGTGTCTGATCTATGCTTTAGGTGTGCAGTGTGCTGGTAGGCGTATGCAAGAAGGAAGGGCTGATTCTACCAACTGAGCTGGCCAAACAGATTGCAGAGAAATCGGGCCGCAACCTTCGCAAAGCTCTGCTGATGTGTGAGGCCTGTCGAGTGCAACAGTGAGTGTAGATCAATGAGACGTGTAGATATGTGCTTATGTGTATATTATTAACTGCTTGCATAATTGTTTGATTAGATAATACCTCAAGTGCAATAAACCATTACCTGTGTAAATAACCAGTCTCAGTTCCATATAGAACCATGTGCTTACCCTTTTCTTTTTACCTGTTCTCAGGTATCCTTTCTCTGCCGATCAGGACATCCCTGAAACAGACTGGGAGGTTTACCTTAGAGAGACAGCCAATGCCATCGTCAACCAGCAAAGTCCACAGAGGTTAGTACAGAAATTACAGTGGAACCTCGGAATTCAAATGTCTCTTTTTACTGTCCGTTTCAGTTTTTTGCCTCCAAATTTGGACAATCATTCCAACCCTTTAATATATTGCTCACAAAAATCAGTGGATATTTCAGTGTGTTTAGCAGTGTAGGTTCCAACCAACAACCAGTTGCTGTAATGCAACAATACTGTATGATTATCGCCATAAAACCCAAAAGAAGAAGAAATAGAGTGCGATCATACACGTATATTATATTATGTTATTATTATACACTGCTCACAAAAATTAGGGGATATTTAATTGCGTAATTTTTGTGAGCAGTGTATTTATATATATATATAGAACGAGTTTAGACAACTCTAGTTAGAATTCTGAGCTTCCATTGTACTGCATGTGTCTCATCACTAGTGCTTGGATTTAAAGTTCCATTGCAAGTTTAGGTAAAAGTTATTTTTTGTCTTACACAAATTTCAGACAGCCCTAGTCAAATGGAATGTTTTGCTGATCTTATAAATATTAAAATGTTTACTCAGTCTGTGCAGTGAACAAACATCATTATGTAACATTTTGGCAAAAATATATAAGAAGATTTTAAGATCTGAGATTTAGAACATAAAACATCACTCCAAAAGGTGCTTTCTTTTTTTCCCTATGCTGACGAAATGTCATACAGACCCATTCCATAAAATTGGAATATCAAAGAAAAGTTGCTTAATTTCCATAATTCCATTCAAAAAATTAAACTTTCATAGAGTATACGTTGAGGGTCCACAGTGTAAATTATTTCAAGTATTTATTTGTTTATTTTTACATAATTTGGGTTTCCAGTTCATAAAACTCAAGAAAACAGGAATTCAAAAGTTTCAGCCCAAGTTTTGCAGGGCATGAATGTTTTAAACTGTGACATACTAATCATCTACTAAACTCAAAGCATCTGCACAGGTTCTCTGGTGTCAGGAAATTTCTTCAGTTTGGTTTAATTGTCTCAGTTCGGTTTAATATGGGGAAGACTGCAGACATTACAACTGGCCATCACATTACAAAAGACCATCATTGATAGCCTCCATAGGATGGGAAAGTCAAACGTGCATAGCTAAGGAGGCTAGCTGTTCACAGAGTGCTGTGTCCAAGCAAATCAATGAAAAGTCTAATGGAAGGAAAAAAATGTGGCAGGAGAAGATGCACCAGCAAAAGAGATGACTGTGGACTTTAGCGGATTATCAAAAAGAGAAGATTCAAGAATCTGGCAGAGATCCAGAAAGAATGGAATGAGAAAGGAGTGACAGCTCCAAGCGACACATCGCTTTGAAAGTACCATATTTTTTTATAGCTTTGATGTAATCAGAATTTTTTTTCCCTGTAAAAACTGAGTAGATTTGGCTGATTTTTCCACCGTATTCAAATTTTTGTAATTCCTGTTTTCGTGGGTTTTGTGAGCTGGAAACCCAAATTTTGTAAAAAAATAAAAAATAAAAAATAAAAAAAAATACATAAATAAATAAATAAACCAACAAATACTTGAAATTGTTTAAATTGTGGGCCCTGAATCTATAATCTGTGAAAGTTTCCATTTTATATTCTATTTTATGCACAATTATTTGCATAAAAATGTCAAAAATCATATTTTATTATTATACGTGATAGCTTTGATTATTTTCTGGTCATACCTCCCCCCAACCTTTATACAGCGTGATTAAGCTAAACCTTTTTAACTTTGTTTTTGAAGACTTTTGGAGGTTCGAGCAAGGCTGTATGAGCTGCTAACACACTGCATACCAGCAGAAATCATCATGAAGGTACAGCAGCTGCCCGTTTGAATCAGATTACACCTTCATACTTGACCTTTTCCTGACTTGACCTGATGTTTTCTCTCACACAGGGCTTAGTATCTGAGCTGCTAAGTAATTGCGATGGCCATTTGAAACCAGAAGTGGCTCAGATGGCTGCCTACTATGAGCACAGGCTGCAGCTGGGAAACAAAGCTATTTACCACCTGGAGGCTTTTGTAGCCAAGTTCATGGCCATTTACAAAAAGTTCATGGAGGATGGACTCGACAACTTCATGTTCTAAACTATAGTGGCATTATATAGCATGGTATTTTTTATTTTTTTTTTGGTAATAAACTTGTCATAACATTTTCACTTGGTTTGAGCGTGTAAATTAATTTAAATATGAAATGTAGTAAACATTATAGGTTGGGTATCTTGAGTAATTGAACACAAAAATATAACTGTTCACAACGTGCTGAGACATAATAATTAATTATAATATAAATAATTAAATCTCATACAATTAGAATATTGATTTTTGCCGCCTTAGAGTGCAGTCCATATCAACTTTAATACTGTATATTAATTGCTGATATGACGAATAAAATCTAAATAAAAAACAATGCACAATGAAACAAGATAAGACTGATGGTCTGATGGTAATAGTGTAGGATTAGGATGAAGATTGTTATAAAGTTTTATTTAAGATACACAGAAACCATTTGATGGATTAAAACATGGAAACAGCAACAATTAAGCATAGATTATTTGCCGTATGAATCTAAACGCAGGTAATGCCTTCTATCACTAATGCTTTCCCACAATGACTTCTGTGATGGTACACTGCTCACAAAAATTAGGGGAGATTTTATTTTGGAGTATCCCCTAAATTTAGTGATCTATATCCCTTTCATGCATGAATTTTGAAACAACTGAGATGGAATTTTTAAACATTTTATTTTATTACTCCCAAACAAGACTTATGGCATGAACAATAGTTTTTTTTCAATATCTATCATTTTGAAGAAGATACACAACTATCCACTGTAGTGGACACCAGGCATTAACGGTTTTAAGATCATCATCTTCAGTAGTAACTGGTTTTTCTTTAAAAGAGTCAGGCAGAAAATCATTTGAATTAAACAAAATACATGTAATTTAATATTAGTAAAATTTGTTAAAAAAAAGAGTAATTTATTGTCAATTGGTTATTCAGTTTTAACCACATTAACTGTTCAAAACATTCTGAACACTTTGTGCAAATGTACTTCGGTGGATGCATGCATGTTACCATGCAATCGCACACACACACACACACACACACACACACACACACACACACACACACAGAAACAAGCATACTGACACACAGACTCAATGTTCTTGCATGAGATTATCCTGCACACCCACGAATACACATAGGCACAGTGTATAGTTATAAAAATATACTAAAATATAGCATATGTTCTACAGTTTATTATGTATTCATTTATAATTATCTTTAGTAGAAATTGCATTATTACTGATTAAGACAAGAACTCAAATAGACAACATTAAGGCCCACTCTTTCATAAATTGTTTGTAAATCATCTTGTATGTTTTGCTGGTGTTCTTCATATTTAATGTGCTGCTACACATATAAACTTAACACTTAGTAAGTCTGAGCCTTTGTCTTCTCTATGTGTAGTGCTGCCAGAGAACGTCTGAGGTATAATGTACACTAATATGACTCATTTTAATGACAATGTACAATTCCTGAATGCCACAATATAATTGTCTGCATACAAATGTTGAAGTTTCTTAGTGATATAGGGGAAATATCCCCCAATGAATCCCTGTATTTTTGAGAGCAATGTAAATTACTGTGGAACTTCACATTTCAGTCTGTGTAGGATAGGGGTGGGGGAAAAATTTAAATTTTCGATGCATCGCTATTTGGACGTTAATGAGTCTGAATCGAGTAACAAATGTCAATAACCGATAATCGAGCACACGCGTCTGAACATGTAGCTTCTGTTCTTACACAATAACTTACACATTAGCATCACTAACTGACCTCTGTAACGTCTATTTTCAGTTTAATATTCTTGAAGTGTCCGTTTTCGCTTTCTTTGCGCCCTTTCGGCTTGAGTTTGTCTCAGTCTCGCTTTCTCTTCAAAAAGTTTCTCGCTGAAGAGATGGGGCAGTCACTGGCTTCTGGAGTTAAGCCCAGCTACATCAGCGAAAGAACGCCACTCTTACCCCGATTGTAAAATGGTCAGGAAAGCTGTGTGTTTAAGTTTTCTCATATCAGCTAGTTTTAACGCTTATGCCTTTTAATAGTGAGACTTAGAGTCAGACTGGTAAACTGCTAAACTTTTTGAAGCGAGACTGAGAGAAGCGCAACGGAGAAAATGGCGAATGGCGAAAACGGACACTTCAAGAATATTAAACTCAAAATATAAATATTCTGTTTACAAACCGGTTTTTATTACAACATATAAATTTTTTGGTTATGGGTTTTTTGGTTCTCAAAACTTTACGACCTGTTTTAACACCATAGATTTGTTTCATTTAGTCACATAGTAAAGAAAAAAACTATAGAAAAAAACGAATAGAAATGCATCGATAATTGTTGCCCTCTGAATTGTAATCGAATCGTGAGGTGCCTAGAGATTTCCACCCCTAGTGTAGGACATAATATAAATAAATTAAATATAACTCTTCAGTGTATTTACACAACACGTGGAAACATAAAAAAATATATCAATTGGGGTTTAATATATCCGGTTTGGATAAGTGATCAGCCCCTTTAGAGTAACCATTATAGTAACCATTAGAGTAACCAAAACTTGCTCAGGTATAAATAATCCCCAGCCACATCTCACACCAGACTAACTAATCCCTCTCTGACAGCTGCTGTAGTATTTTTAGTTCAGTTCCTTGACGATTCCACTACCAGTTTATGTAATACCATGTTAGAGAAGGGACTATTGTTTATTATTATATTATATATCTTTTGGTATATTGTTCAGAGCATTATTATGAAGTGAAAATTGAATGGCATGGCCAACACCTTAGCTAAATTGCTCTGTCTGTCTTAGTAGCTGGCCCATGTGGCAGGGTGGCAAGACAGAAGGCAGAAGATTTGCATTTTTAGACTGAAATTTAAGAACTATGTTTGGCAAAAAAGAATCAAACGGCTCACTATTCAAAATATATATGTACTGTAAAGCACGGTGTTGTGAGAGAGGAGTTTCTTCAGTGGGGCTGGATTGAATGGAAAATGGAGGGTACCAAGTACACCTAAATTCACGAGCAGTACCTGTAGCTCTCTGTCTAGACAGCTGAAGATGGGCAGTTGGTTCACTTTCAAGCATAGTAATGACCTTAAATCCCCTGCTAAAAAATCTCAGAAAGTTTAAGAAAAAGCCAAAGCAGAACTCCATAGCATAAATCCTAGAGACAATCTATCAATTGGTCTTTTCTTTAAGCAGTTATGGGCTGCTTATAATAAACTGGTAATAATAACCTTTATTTCAAAATGCTTTACAGCACATGAAAAGTCAATATAATGAATAAATCAGTTTTAAAAGACACTGATAACCAATGGAGGGACTGAAGTGTTAGTATAATGTGATCCCAATTCTCATATTGGTCAGGATTTTGGAGTTGAAGGTATATGGCTCACAAAAATTAGGGGACATTTCATTTTGAAAAGTGGGCAGTATATTTAGAACAAATACCTAATTGATACTGAAGAGGGCAAGGCATGAACAGAGATAGGTGTAATCACATAAAGGGTAACTCCATGAAGTATAAAAACAAGGTTCTGATCACTTTTCCAATCCGGCTATACTAGTTTTACATTTTTTTTATGTGGCATTTTCCCATTATTACTTGAATGCTATAAGACAAAAATGTGTAAATAAAGACATATCTTGATAGTTTTGCTTTCAGACTGACACAGAATGATTTGTGAGTACTGGGCGTATTTCTTATTCACCATGTAATTGCCTTGCAACAAAGAATATGTCATTCTCACTCACCTTTGAAACTGAAATCACTCAAAGTTATTTTGGTCTCTTGCTGCAATAGTAAATAATAAAACCCACAGATATAAGCATGGCAGAGCCCACTAAGCTGATGAAGCCCATGACAGGAGGTTTGGCCAGAACATGGCACACTGGAGAACGTTCAGTTTTGTGGGTACAGGGTTGTGGTGGACCGCTGGGGTCTGGGAAGCCATTATGGTCTATAATGTTTCTGTAGAGGGCCAGAGAGGATTTTACTATGATCTCCTCCTGGACATGGCCGTACATGCCAAAACCAGGGTCAAGACGGTCATTAAATCCGTAGGCAAAGTAGCCTTGGAGATTGACACCATCAAGTGTGTATGCTGCAAAAATAAAACAAATAATTAAACACTCATTAAACTAACCTGGGATTATCATGTGTCTATATCGTTAACATGATTAAACTGGAACATGGAAATGTTCCCCACACACCGGCTCTTGAATTATTGCTACCTTTGGAAAGGACTGAAAACATTTTTAAGTATGCTCCAACCCTTTTATCCAGGGTGCCAATAATTCTGGAGCTAAGAACATGTGGTGGTTGTGATACCAATGCTGAGCAGCTCCCTAAAGTCAGTGTACTGAGCCCCGGCTGTCCTTTCTAGTGATTAAGTGATCTCAGTGGTTGTAAGCTTTGACTGAACTGTCACTCATAAAACCTAATTTAATATGTAAATGTTTTGATATCATGCAGCATAATTTATAGTTACTATACCCAGAATGCATGGTATTAAATGATAATGTAATGTAGATAGATCCTTACCTTTCATAGCCTCATTGATATAGTTGTACAAATAATAAATCCGGAGGTTGTCTTTGAATCTGGCTGTGTCTTCCTGAACCCCGTTGGCCATGACATAGATAGGAATGCCTTTGTAATGTGAATCGACCCAGTTAAGGGCTTTGCGTAAGCCCCATGGAACCACAGGGGAGTTACGCCTTGGGGACATTATCCATGTAACATCTGAAATCATCTGTACTTCTAGACTGTGCTTATATAAATACTTATCCTCTACTTCCTCATATACCATGGATGTTGTAAAGTGACTAAGGGCAAAAAAGTCATAGGTGCCTTTGACCAGTTGTCGATCCTCATCGCTGAACGTGGGTAAATGGTAGTTGAACAGGTCAATAGAGTTTCTCTGCTGAAGCCACTGGCGCATCACTGGTGGATAGTCACCACTGCCGAATATAGGCTCTGCAAACCAGCCCACACGCAGGTCCAGAACTCGCTTGGCAGGGGCCATGTCTTCCTGGTGGAAGGAGAAAGCAGGCTCAACCCAGTCCATATGTAGCACCAAAGAGGCTTTTCCACCCTGAAATGGGCGAAACTCCGAGTCGTACACACGCCATGCAAGAGCATGGGCTCGCAGCAACTGATGGCCTACGACATAGCCAAGGTCGTCCTCATTGGGCTCATTCAGTGTGATCCATAACTTAACATGAGCACCAAGCCTTTGGAAACACAGCCTTGCATACTCAACAAATGCCTGCACTGTCTCTTTGCTTTGCCAGCCCCCTTTTGCCTCCAAAGATGCAGGCAGGCTTGAGAGCTTGCCAGTGTGGTGACAAAGCGTGACGACTGGGGTGATATTGGCCCTTTGAAGCTCACTAACAACACAGCGGTAATAATTCAGCAGGGTGATGTTAGCTTCAGATACGTTGCCCGTGGGGACTATAGATGACCAGTTGAGGGAAAAGTGGAAGTGCGAGACGTGCATACGTTGAATCTCTGATACCTGCTGGCAGATGATGGCGTAGTCGGCACACTGTCGCTTTCTTTGCATTGGAATTTCCACGCCGTCAAGCTTTTTCAGTTTTCCATCATCTGAGATGTTCCAGATGTACACGCTTGTGTCAACAAACTGTGTTGGTGTGGTCTCCACCTGCAACAACAATCAATTCTATGCATTTAGTTTAGTTCCTATTTCATGTTGTGGTGTGATCCATTTACCAAACATTTATTCAGGATTAACTGAGAAAAGTACATTCTGGAAACCAAGAATTATAAAACATTGTTGGCCTTCCTGGATGATTGATTCTAATTATACTGATTTTTCTTCACTGTAAGTCCGCATAAAAGAAAAAAATAATAAAAGGGATGGACACCTTTTTACAGCATCTAGCAGACCCTCTCACCCAGAGAAACTTATAAGCTATACAATCTCACAAGAAAAGTAATTGTCAATTAAAGGCCTTGCTCTAGGACCAACAGTTGTAGCTTAGCAGAGGTGGGATTTGAACCCTGTCCATTATCCAGAACCCTAACCACTAGGCTACAATAGTCTGGAGCGTAATGACAATAGAAAAATAGAAATAGAGAGATTACACATTGACTGTTCAGTAGGATGTATGATCATCCAAGACTGCCAAAACACACTGACGCCAGTGGAGCATGGACAGGATCACATTGTCCTGTAGTACTTATGGGATCCTCTTCGTATTAATTTTGAAATATCTGGATATCTGAATACACTGGAATTCGCTTCCACTCCTCCATGAGATGTTACGGAACTGGTGGATGTTAGAGACCGTGCACTCCTCCATAGATGCTCAATAGGGTTTAGGATAAGGATTTCCCTATTTTCTAAATCCCCTGACTGTTGTTCTCCTCAGTTGATAATGCCCAACTCTTCTGTCAATATTTCCCAGTGAGTGTTGACACCCCCACTGATGGAGGAGGGCTACTGGCCAGGGAATGCCTCTTTACAAGTCCTAAAGTAAGCATGTGTATGGGAATAAATAGTTGTAATGACAGTTACATACATTCTGTCCCCTGATACAGCCAGTCAAGTCTTTGCATCCAGTTGCCAGATCTGTGGCAGCATCAAGATTTGAACTCTATTCAAATGTTGCTATTTACCAGTATATACTCATTTAACTACATTATACGTTAGTTGCAGGAACCAAGTTTAACGTGGGCAGCACAGTGGACCAAGCAGATGGTGTGGGTCCCTCGCAGCCCCAGAGGGCCTTGGTTTATTTCCAACCTCGGGCTTCACCTGTATAGACTTTGTATTTATAGGTTTACTCTGGATACTTAGTTTTTTCCCACATGCGAAAGACATTTATTAGGTTAACTTGTAGTTCTATATTGTCATGTGCATTTCTGAATGTTAGTATCGATGTAAACTTGCTCCTGTCATGAATAGTCACTGATGCTGATGCAACTAAATCAATAACCTAGTTTCACATATGACTGTCTACAGCAGCAAAGCGTACATTGCCTCACAAGCCTAGATAGTAAGCTTATAATCTCATCTCATATTTATTACAAGATAAACATGCGGGAAGCTTTTTTAGCTAAGTCACTGGCTTGTGCATGTTTTATACTTCATATTATAGTTTGCAGCAAGACGCTGACGCACATGAGTATGTGAGTAGTCCAATAAAATTATTAGCAGTTAGCTAACCAGCCTGCCACCTTGACTGTGACAAGCTTCATACCTAACTGCATACTCTAGTATATCGATTGTGAGAACAGTCATGGCATTGTATTTTAGCAGGTTTTGCTGATATTGCATAAATCTATAAGACCATGATGATGTTATTCAGGACACTGTCTTCTCATCTGTCACAAATGTACATTTTAACAAATAATTGGTCAGCCATTTACAGTACTATAAAGTGGTAGTGGCAGTTCCGGATTGATGATCCAAATTCATGTACATTTATAGATGTCCTTTTAATGGCTTAATATATACCCGTATTCTGGGTATTTCAATTGATTTTATTTTTATTTTGAATATATTTTACCAGTATTTGACAGATTCCAATAATTAAGAGCCAAGGTCTTCATTGGTCAGTTGGGAAAGGGAAAGCATGTGTTTGGCAGTGAAACTAGGGCACAGGTAAAAAGTCCATAATCATGCACAGAATCTGGGTTATTTTTACAACCTTTGAATCCTCCGACTTACACTGAGACAAACAGGGTCAGTAAGGTCAGATTGACACACTGTGTGTTGGTGTATTTATAGGGGACGTTTTGCAATAACTGTGCTGTTAAGCTCAGATAACATGTTGTCAAGTTCAACAAGAATCAATGGAAACTAACTATTGTGTTATTTGTGGACTTAAACATTTTTATTATTACCTTATATGTTGGTTTCAAAATGTTGTATATTTATATAAAATATATATTTAAGTTCTAAACATAGATAAAGTGAGCCCAATTAAATTAATTACACAGTAATATTATAATTGGTTATTTGTGGATTGAGTAAATTAAATTATATATTGCATAGTGGGGAAAGTATATGAACTTCTAGGATAAGCAGTTAAATTAAAGGTGAGCTTAAGGTGTTTTCTACTGAGTGTGATTACGGGAACATGTACAAGTGGCAGCCCTGTGTTCTTATAATAACCTTATTGTAGTAGTATATTGGTTTGGGACTGTTTTGTAGCATCTGAATCACAAACTTTCAAGCACCACTGTCTGATATCTATTTAACAAATGTCCTGTACCTGTATAGAGTTGGCAGCCACTCCCCATGCAAAGTCACAAGGAAAGACCCCAACAGCTGGTTGATTTTCTACGAGCTGAGGGAAGCCGTTTTTCTCAATAAGTTTACTGTAGAAAATGGCTGAGGTCTTCGGTTCTCTTGTCAGGTGATCAGAATTGAAGTCCACATAGTACAGGCCACGTCGTATGCCATACTCACGATACCACTCAAAGCCATCCAGCAGTGACCATGCTGTATATCCAATCACATTCACTTTGTCTGAACGAATTGCTGCGAGAGGGCAGTAATAAGAACATAATGTGATAAACAGGCACAAGTTTATGACATATTCAATGCCGAAACACTTTCCATTCCTACTTTCTAACATTTTTAAATGTGTATAAGCAGTGTATGTTTATTTACTTGCCTTGTTATAAGGGCTATAACATTATTAGCCTGAATCCCTATCTAGTACCCCTAGGACACTTTAGTATTTTTTTAGTACAACTTTAGTATTCACATACTAAGTTATTCACCTGGGGCTCATGGTCTACCTTATTAGGCTAAGTTTACTATACCAGAGCCATTCCACCGAATGGGAGCCATTTTCGTCCCCAGGGCACAGTTCATTAAGATACTGCTCACAGACGTTAGGGGAAACTTGATACTTGATATTTGATGATATTGACTATGACAGTCAATCTCAACTTACTTTCATGTTACCTAAAGTAAGTAAGTGTTTGATTACACAAATGAGACACAAACTTAATTATCGTGATTGTATGTTAAACTGGATGAGAGTGCCACAGATTGACTGTCCAGTAGGGTTTATGGTCACACAAGATTGCCAAAACACACTGACAGTGATGGAGCATGGACAGGATTAAATTGTCCAGCAGTTCTTGTGGGATCCTCTTCATATTCATTTTGCCAATGTTCCCAAATATTTCTGAGCAGTGTAATTTAGGTGTTATTTGTTTATTGTAAAAATACAAATTTTAAAGTAACAGGGCTGAATAACAATAAATGAGATATTCATTCTCAATAGTAAAATATGTGTGTTGTTAGAACCAGGGTTGTACTATAGAAAACTATAGAAAAATGAAATAATGTTGTAATTCTAGAGTTAAAACACACAAATTGCACCCATGCAGCATAACGACTCACTGCCACTTCATTATTAGCCATGACTGCTAATGCATTCTAGCTACTTGCAGTGAACACAACCATTGCTAAATATTCTATAAATATGCTATAAATATTCTAGTCTTGAGCCAGTAATCCAGTAATCTGTTTTCAGGACATTTTTACAGCTATATATATATGCTCTGGAAAGCTGTATGAGAAGTAGTTGAATCTGAATTATCAGCTGTAGCAAGACTGCTATGACATATGTGATCGTGTGATTATGTCTTTTCCTGATTAAATACATTTTGCTCACATCTGGAAGACAATTGGCAGAATATTGATAATTGTATTTGGCCCATGATTTTCCAACTGGACCATTTATGTGGATCATATCAATCTCGGCCTCTCCTTGGCAATGAAAACATATAGAGAATATAGCTGGCCACAATAAACATTTAAAAGCTGTGATTTCTGACAACGCACCTGTTACAGTTTTTGTGACTGTTTCAGTTTTTAAAGGACAATTGGCAGTGTCTGACCATGACTACATTTGAGAAACTGTATTTTAGTTACCAAACAAGTTCTTTAATGGTACTTACCCTTCAGAGTCTCCATTATGAAACGTTTCAGGTAGTACATGTGCTTGGCGTCCTTTGTTTTAGTATTTCCATTTACAAACCAGCCACTCTCTACCACAAAGATAGGAGGGTTGTTGTACTCTAAGTGGACCCAGTACAGGAGCATTCGCAGATCCAGATCCTCAATCTGTCCGAAGCGCAAACTGTCATTAATCAGCTGGAAACTAAGCACAGGCCCATGGGACAGAGCAAAGAAATCTGCTGTGCCATTAATATATGCACGTTCAGTCTCCGTGAATGATGGTAACCTGTGAGTAAGGTTGCGCTTCATGCAAGGAGGGTAATCCCCATCCACAAACAGCGGGTGAGCAAACCAGCCCAGGACCAAGTCCAGTGAACACTGACAGGCCCATCGGCTCTCCAGCCTTGTTCTTCTGGGTTTGATCCAGTGGGAAGCCAGAGCTATGGACAACTTTCCTCCCTGTTGGGCTCGGTAGTACTTGTCATACACATGCCACGCTGCAGCATGAGCCTGGTACAGGGAAATTAGAAGTGTTAGTTAAGCAGTCATACATGTATGTAATACAACGCATCGAAATGTTTTGGTTAAACATAAAAAATAAGCACTACACAATACAGTATCAGCCCAGTAAAGGGTTTTCACAATACATTAATTCTCATCATTGGCCTAACAATTCTGATGAAACCTGCAATATGAAACAAGAACTTTTCTCCTGCATATGCCTGTACACCCTTAGTACCCTTAGTGCCTCAACTTCTATTTTGAACATCTCATAATGTGACATAAGCTACAAGACATAGGACTCAAAGTATTTTCACCCTTACTTCAAATTTAACCTGCACAGCTGTGTAAAGTCACTTCACCATGGCAACATGCTAAACTATAATGGCTAATAGAATACTCTTATTGTAAAGGTCTATAGGTCCATAGTAAGTGATTTCTAAGTAAATCCAAATTTCTTTAACTTTTGATTAATTTGCCAAAGCCTTACACTATTATTATTTGGTGGTTTTATGGGTGGGGCCTTCCACATGGTTCTCAGAGTTCCCTGGTTCGATCCCTGCCCTGGCGTGTTAATGTGTGTATAAATAGACTTAAATGTATGTGCCCTTTGATGGACGGGCGCCCTGCATCCCCGGCTAGGCACGGGCCCTCCTGTGACTGACAGACTAAAGGCAGACCATTATATAGAGACAGGTGCACTCCCAAATACCTCCCATTCATGATAATTAGTTATCCAGAAGCTTTTAAAAATCATTACATTGATTTCTGATTTATTTTATTTAGAGAACACTTATGTAATTTCGACCCAATATAAATCTTACATAAGGAATTTAACCCTTTCATGCATGAATTTTGAAACAACTGAGATGGAATTTTTTAAATTTTATTTTATTACTCCCAAACAAGACTTGATGACATGATCAATTGATATTTTTTCAATATCTACCTGTTAACGATCAAATTAAAAAACATAAAACTTTGAACATGTCAAACAATGAGTATAAAAGCAATATAATTTTGGCTTCAACATTAAAACATTTACATCTCTATAAGATTATAAATATTTAAATAAATTTATGATCTAGTTTAAAATGAGAGTAAATTAAGATCTGATCACAATATAACTAATTAAAAATGATTACTATAGTTTATTTGATACATTATGTAAGTATTATTGCTAAATTTCATTTGAAATATAACATGAAGGTGTGAAACTGAATCAAACTGAATTTTAGAGCAAACCCTTGTAGTTTTTTCATCAAGTGTATAAATGTTCAAAACACCCTGAACACAATGCCACTTTGTGCAAATGTAACATGCAAATGTACTTATTTTTTTTTCTGCAAATTTCGTCTCGACAATCGGTGGATGCATGCATGTTACCATACACACACACACACACACACACACACACACAGACTCAATGTTCTTGCATGAGATTATCCTGCACACCCACGAATACACATGGGCACAGTATATAGTTATAAAAATATACTAAAATATAGCATATGTTCTACAGTTTATTATGTATTCATTTTTATGTATTAAGATAATTAATCATTCTTAATATTTATTACCCAATTCTGTTTTACCCAGTTGAAAGACTGTGACCTCATAAACAAAATATAACCAATTTATATGCAATTCAAATATATGCAATTCATGTGGGTTAAAATTAAGTCTGAATATCTGTCCACTGTAGTGGCCACCATGCATGAAAGGGTTAAAATTTTAAAATCCGTCCCAAAATGACGTTTTTAAAATGATCAAATGTAAATAAGCAGTTATCCCAATTCCCATGCTAATAAAGATGGAAACATAAAAAAGATCGTTGCACACTGTGATCTACACTCTGTGCTTTGTACCATATCAACGCAAGCGATTTCAATATATAACAAATATCCTTCTTTTTGTTTTGTTTTTTTAAACAATACATCTGGTATTACACTATACTGTATTTGTCTTAGGCTACCTTTAACAGATTATGTCCAACTCTGAAAGGCAGATCTGGATCATTTTTAATCCCAGGTGCAACAACTCCTGTACCATATCCGTGCCAGGCCACAACAAACGGATTGTCCATGGTGATCCAGAATTTAACATCTGTGCCGAAGGTGCGAAAACAGAAATCAGCGTATTCTCTGAACAGATCGACCAGAATCGGATGACTCCAGCCCCCGTAGGTGATCTGCAGACTCTCAGGTAAATCCCAGTGATAAAGCGTCACCACCGGTTCCACTCTAATACGTTTTAGTTCGCGAATCAAACTCCTGTAATGCTCGACCCCCTTGGAATTGAGGGTGCTGGTGGTTCCGTTGGTGAAAATGCGCGGCCAGGAAAGAGAGAAGCGGTAATGTGTGACCCCGAGCTGCTGAAGGGCGCGCAGATCTCCAGCGATGTTATGATAGCTGTCGCTCCCCACGTCCCCCGTTACCACACGTGTACCGGAGCGAGTGAACGTGTCCCATACCGACTTTCCCTTCCCGTCTTTCTGCCACGCTCCTTCCACCTGATATGCAGCGGTTCCCAATGCCCACATGAAGCCATGTGGAAAAGTGTCGTACAGGAAAGCGCTATCTTCAGGATAGGGCAGTTTACTGAACCTGTCCCAGGTGCGCAACCCATCACCCGGGTCCGCCACAGCGCAAACTCCGAACGAGAGCAGAAGCTTTACCAGGTGCATCACGATACAGTAATGTGCTCAGCTCGATCCGTCTCTTCTAACGAGTTAATAACATGCAGAGTTTCGGGTGATATTCTCCTGCTACAGAGAGAGTTGTCAATCATTAGCCAAGAAAACTAACAGTGGAAATACGTACCGAGCCTCGGTGTACTCTCAGTGCTCCTGCTCCATCCTGCCAGGCTCAATTTATACAGCTTAGTGCTGTAATTAGTAGCCACTAATAAATAGAAATAGCCACAAAACAGATCACTGACCGATTACATAAAATAATCCTAAACACGACCATGTGCATTTAATAGGGTAATGAAGTAGCCTGTATACTGACATAACCTAAATAAATACTCTGATTTAAAATAACACAGCGAACAGGGCTCTGAAGTAAAGCTCTTTCACATATAACGACACGTTTCAGTACTAAATCTTTTATACATTGTACATTTTATTAAGGTTTTATACAAATCTGTAACTAAAACTGCAGCAACAGCTCCAAATGTAAAATAAATAAATAAATAATAAAAACACTTATAAATTTTTAGACATAAAGTATTTTCATATATGGAAAAAAAACAACAAGAGTTAAAATATATTTACTCACCAGCCACACCACTGGACTGAACCCCCTTTTTGCCTTTAGAACTGCCCTAATTCTTAGTGTCAGCAATTTAACAAGGTCCTGGAAACACAACCAGACTGTGTTTTTCCAATATTCTGTTGCCCAATTTTGGTGAGTTTGTGCAAATTGTAGCTTCAGTTGCCTGTTCTTAGCTGATATGAGCAGTACCTGGTGTGGTCTTGTGCTGCTGTAGCTCATCTGCTTTAAGGTTCGACATGTTGTGCATTCAGAGATGCTTTCCTGCATACCTCAGTTGAAACTAGGGGTTATTGGGGGTCACTGTTGCCTTCTATCAGCTTAAATAGATTCTGACCAGTCTCCTCTGGTATCAACAACATTCAATATTCTCTTTTTCAGACCATTCTCTGTAAACCCTAGACATGACTGTCAGTAAAAATTCCAGTAGATTAGTTTCTTAAATACTCCAATTCAGAACATATATACACTTTAAACTCCACTTTTCCTGGTTAGGGTCGCAAGGGCTCCACCACCTATTTAGGTCTAAAAGTAAGACACATAAATTAAAAATTAAAGATATCAGATTAAAGATATAAGCTTTTGATCTTTCTAATTCTGAATAATGTAAATTAAATGAATATGTTCTAGACCCCCCAGAAAACCCACATTGTAAAAGGCATTATATACAACAGGAGTGTGGATAGAAAAATACTGAGACTTAACGTGATCAGAGGCCGCTTAAACATATGATGAAGTCATCATTAAAAAAGAAAAAAGTAAGTAGGACTCAGTACTTTGTCCACAGACCCCTTTACCCTATTAAAAGTCTTTTGGGTGTGCTGGTGCTAAAGACTTTACGAAGTGGCTGGTATCCAAGGATACAAACACAAGGGTACAGTTTATTAAGTATTGTTACATCACACCTCAACCCCGAACAACACTGTAGAAATCAATTCAAGACGGTTAGGTGTGCACAAGCAGTATTTGGCGTCCCCTAAAGTGTACTTACACCACATGCAGTGGCTGTGCAGATTTGTGAGATATTGTTTTCCAAATGAGCAGAAAATGTCATTCAGATTTATCAAGCATAGTTTATAATATCTATTACTCCAAATCACAAAAAATTACATTATTTTAAATCGATACTGTTAAAAACAATGGTCGGTGAAACAGGTAAATAACCCACTGCAATATTAATTAAAAATTCCATTCATTATCTTAACTCTATCTTCTGATGTTTATCTGAAAGCTTTTTATATCTGGTTAGCTAGCAGCTGCTTCCGTCCTCTCAAATAAGACTGCTAAATAAACAGTATGGTACAGGGCCATAAAATCCTGTTTCCAGGCAGTCATAATTGTAGTCTATTGCGGCAGCAACACTTAAGGTAATCCTGGAAGAGAGCCCATCTGAGCCCATTGTTGGCAACAATATTTCATTTATCCGGAAATTAAGCATAAATTCATAAAAAGAGGATGGAACATATGCTTGGTTACTATCAGTGACAATAATAATCATAACCAAAAGAGAGAAGCTTTCTTAGTTGTTACAAAATCTTCATGATAAAGTTTGGAACATGTGTTGATAGACGACTTGACAGACTAAAACTGTATGTGTAATATTCTCAGTTCTAATGGATCAGTAAAACCGACTGATGTATAAATGAGTATTGTGGTGGATCCCAAAAATGCTTGACACAAGACAGAACCAACACTGTGGCAGTTCATCACAGGGCATTAAATGTCTTTTTATGGCAATTTTGTTTTGGGGGGCTACAGAGAAGTTAAAACTCCCACAGGAAACCCTCATATACTCCACACAGGCCAGAATTGGACTCTATCTAGCTATTGCTTACTGAACATCTTAAAATTAAATGATAGAAATATTATCACATTGTTAAACTTTATATAAATTAATAGATTCGATATTTATCAGACACGTTTATCCATAGTGAAGTTGCAAGTGCAAGTGATCAGCCTGGGAAAAAAGCAAAAGCCAAATTAGCAAAATCAGTGAGACCAAATATTTGCTATAGGGTTTATGTGGGATTGTGGTAAATTTGCAACGTATTCTAATCTTTAAATGAAAAAACACAAGGCACATAATATTTGGGAAGATTTTAAACGCGAGCAATTTCGCCAGTGTGACTATAGGTACGAGACAGCATAGGTTCCAGGTTCCAGGTTATAGGTTCCAGCACAGACCTCTAGAGGAATTTTCTTAGTACTTGCTCGTTTTTTGACCAACGACTTGTTAAAACCATTTAAAGTTGACTATTTTGCAATTTTTATATTAGGACCAATTTTTTTTCCAGGAGTGTACACTTCTGGACATACAAACAGCAGACAGATGTTCACTCTTCTATACGGTGGATCCTCTTCGTTTACTAAGACGTCACAAATCTGGAGGGTTGCACACATCTTTATTACCATGTGTGTACGAATGCAAATAAAACCACAAATGAATTAAAATGTAAAAATGTATGACATGGAGCAGGGTTCATTACAGTGCATATGCATTAGCATATTTAGCCAGAAATTAGGGGATATTTGAAAATGAAATACCCTCTAATGAAATATCCCAATTTTTGTAAGCAGTAAAATTAAGATAATTCTGATTGTGACATTGCTTCTTTATGAGGCTTTTAGTTTCAAATGTATTTGCTACACATAAAAAGCTATACATGTCAGATTCGTTGTGATAAAATGTCTTGTAAAAAGTTCTGCAGATGTACTTAGTACGCCTTTGCAGCGATATATAAACAGACGACACAAAACACGCAAATCTTACCCATATGTGTGTAGTCGTGACATCTGTGCCATACGTATTCATTTTCATATTTATTTACACCTGGATATTTCAGATTTCTAATATAATCGTGAACTATCAGTGAACTATCACGGCTATGTCCCATAAATAACGGCTTAGGTTCCCTATCAAGTGCACTCATTGTGAGACAGTAAGTCGTTTGTAATTGTCCCCATGCCGCGACTCATCTCACACCTGTGAACCATCTCTTCATTAATGCAACTGGCCCTAATAGGACAAGAGGCACAATAAATACGCATCCCCTCTGTGTTGTCATTTACCCTCTGAGCACAATGGAAGCTTTAACCTTTACGTACAACTTCGGCGGCTATCCCGGTTATTTCCCGTTTTATCACGAGTCCGGTAAATTCAAACAGAACTGGAACAAAAAAGGCAACTACGGGGTCATTCCCGAGGTTCCTGACTATTTTGAAATCTATAAACGTGCTCAGTTAAAGGCTATTCTGTCTCAGGTTAACCCGAATTTAACTCCCCGTCTGCGGAAGGCGAACACTAAAGAATGTGGGGTTCAGGTAAACCCTAAAGTAAACGCCACCGTGCAGTGTTCACTCGGACCTAAAACGCTTTATTACCGGGAGGAGCAATGGGAGTCTCCTAGAGCAGGCAGTTCGCTGAGACCAAACCTACCGAGCACGCCGGTGAACAACGTGCGCTTCTCCAGGCCTGTAGCTATTTACTCTCCGGTCTTTGACCGCAGGTTCTTCTCTATGACCGCATGCGCTGTTGAACAGCAGCATGGCGAGAAGCAGGAGGATGGAATAAAGAGAGCTGTGGAGGTGGAAAAACCTGAGATTGAAAACGTACGAAAACTCGAGCGCCGTCAACAACCTGCTTCTAGAAGTCAAGTCCTGACAAAGTTTAACTTTCAGGTTAGAAGGAATGTCTGTATTTTTGTTTGATTACCAACAAAAAATGAAGTTTGTTCACTGGAGACTAAGGAGATCTAGTGTAGCATGTATGTGTATTTAAAGAGCCGTGTTTCTTTTTTAATGTGTTTTCATAAGGCTTCTATCATGTTTTGGTTCTGTTTGATCACTTTAATATGAGCAAGTATAGAACTATTTCAGTATTTAGATATTTAATCTCAATGTTGTCCCAATGGAATATTGTTTGCTGCCAAGCCTGCCATAACCTTTACTTGTTTGGTGTATCTGGGATATTTGTAGTTATTTTGTTATATTTGTATTTGCATAAGTATGTTCCATACTCTGTCCATGCTGCAGATGTAATGGTGGTTAGAACACATTTTCCTCTAATGTTCACACTGTCAACTGATCCCATTTTGTTCTTTCCAGTTTCTGGAGCAGAAATATGGTTATTACCACTGTGGCAAATGTAATATTCGCTGGGAGAGTGCATATGTCTGGTGCATCTCAGGAACTTGCAAGGTACTGAAGCATGTGACTTGGTTGTCTTTAGAGCTAAGGTTTTGCACAAGCTAAATGATGGTATTCTTTTTCTGCAAGGTTTACTTCAAGCAGCATTGCCGGAAGTGCCAGATGGGACTGAACCCCTACAGGGTGGAGTCTATCCAGTGCCAGGTTGGATATGTTTATTTGCAGTTAAGAGGTGCAGTTAACATTGGCTCAGATTTATTTGGGCAAATCCACCTTCATCTAAATCTGTTTCACAAATGAAAAGCAGTGCCCTGTTAGAACTAGAATTTGGGTTTAATGCATTTGGCTTCTTCTTGCTCACCTGAGGTAGAAACCTCGGATGCCCTTATGTCCTGCATTTGAATGATTTGGGTTGTTTTAGGTTTGTGCTCAGACGTGCTGCTGCTGTGAGCGGAAGCAGAGGCACATTGATATACGCCGTCCTCACCGCCAGGACTTGTGTGGCCGCTGCAAAGGCAAGAGGCTGTCGTGTGATGCCACCTACAGCTTCAAATACATTGTCTGACTGTCTCAAATGTCTTTTTTTTTTTTTTTTAGAAAACTGTTGGAAATAAATGTTTTTGTATTACTCTGAATAAAGTATTGCAGCATAATCCTGATTTGGTTATTATTTCTAACAGGACTTTGAGCAGGTACCAAAGCTGTGGACTTGTACACTTGTATTTGTACCAATTATTGTACTTTGTCTGACCTCAGAATTCAGAGTTGGTTATGAATTACCCTACTGGGAGTGTCCCACTGATATGGCTCTGAGAATCAGTAAATGCACCTCTTGATAAGGACTCAATGGTTGACCTGTTGAAGAGCTTGTATCTCACTTGCATGAAGACCATCCAAAAGAGGAGCGGAAGTCCTTCCTTCGATGACATCTGGATCTCCTTAGCCTGTTTCTACCCCAACCTCCACCAAGAGAAAAGCTGAAGGAACAAGAAAAGAGAATTTTCAGAAAAAGGAGTATCCTCCCAATGTTTACTACGTTTCTTTGCCCCTGTTGCTGTAGGTTCCTTCAGGTTGAGGTTTGCCACAGAAATTGGAAACCATCTAAAACTTTAAAGCTGCTTTGACATAATGCTCTACTGTAAAAAAAAAAAAAGTGCTGTGAAAACAGTTGACTAGTGACATTGTAGTTGGTCTGTTGTAATCTGAATTATAACTACAGTAAACCTTAAGTGACCATGTTAACTATTGCTGGTGTTTGCTGTAGGAAATGTACTGTTTACATAATTCCTTGTCTGTTTTTGGTGGAACATTTCCATGACTGCAGTGGCTACCTGTTGGGAAGGTAACTGCTTTTGTCTCAATGATTTGTGCTCAAAGTCCATTGTTGTGCTGCAGTTTGTAACAAGAAATCTTTCATACTTTGTACTGAATTCCTCTAGAAGTGCAGGTGGTCTAGAATTGTGACCAGAAAGTTTGTGCACATTGTTAATGACACTATGTAACAAACTTGCTGACCTCCTATCCTATTTTTTGTGTGCAATCTAATTGGGTGGTGGAACATTCTAAGCTCTGCAGTGACACAGGCATTGTGGTGGTGTTAGTGTGTTGCCCTGGTATGATTGGATCAGACAGCAGTGCCGCTGGAGTTTTTAAGCACTGTGATCACCCACTGTACTATTCTTTCACTTTATTGCTCCTTTTTAAATGTAAAATCATAGATCTGCTCATTCGTTGTATAGTTTGTTAGTCATCTAATTATTTGTGGTGGGTGGACATTTTTTTTTGGTAGCTAGACTGTTTTCAGTTTATCAATGAGACAATGTTGTTTAAAAAAAATCCAGCAGCACTGTTGTGTATGATCTAATCAAACCAAAAATAATACATTTGTGCTTGTCCTCTGGGAATCCTGAGCATTAAAGAGCAAAGGGGACTGAAAAGTTTGTAGAGAAACAATGGACTACAGTCTAATTATAGAACTACAGTGTTTTCATACAATGAGTGTATACTGATAAGGCCATAAGGAATATCCATACTTACCTTGTAAAAATATAATACTATTAGCAAATAAAAATGAAATAGACTTTGGCCAGTCAGTCTGCTTTCTGTGGTGGCATGAACTTCCTCTCAGTGTTCGAACAGCTGAGTCTATGGCTATCTTCAAGCGCCATATTGTGCACTTGCCTCGACCCCCCTCCTATAAAAAACACAGCCATAACAGTTTCATAAGTGTATTCTTGTTTAGATTTCTGATTATTAGGAATATATTGTTACTGATGTTTTAAAGTACTTTTGTGCTCTGGGTAAGGGCATTGGCCCTATACAGTATACAGTATAGTACAGCGCTAAAGCTTATTCTTATTAAAATATAAATACAACAGGTAGTGTAATTTATTACACTACAATATGTAGTTTCCTCCTACAGTCCAAATACGTGCTTTAGGTTAATTAATTACACTAAAGTGGATCAAGTGTGCATATGTGTGTGTCCTACTTGCTTATTGGCTCCTTGTCTAGTGTTGTTCTTGCCTTGTGCCATGTGCTGTCAGCAGCTGTCCCGCAAATTAATGAATAAATCTGATTATTTCAGATCATGCATGTTTTTCTCAGTAAACTCTGGGGGGAAATTTGAAAAGTTGCTTTTAAAATTGATAGATTATTATAGATATAGATATAGATAATTAAACAAAAGGATTCCTCACAGTGGCACATCTGACTACCCGCACTACATGACTGAATGTTTTCATGTGTAAAAAAAGGGATAATTGGCAATGGTTATTTGTTTTATTCTTCTTATTGGAAAGAATATATACACATAATTATAGTCTATACAGTCAGGTCATGTAGACATAATGGCAGATATGCTGTCTGTAGTGCACTGATTACTGACAACGTTGAAATGACCTTAATTAATTACTTATAAGGACTGATGGTCACTCAGGTTGGAAGTCTAGACACTCATTCTGTCTAAATTAGTAACACACAAACAAGTGGACTTTTCATGTCTTTATTAAACACACTGATTAATCATTGACGACCCAGCGAACCTTGCATTTAATAACTAGTAATCCTTCCTTTAACAGCAATTCCATTTCCTGCTGCTGATTAAACTTGATGAACAGCTCTTTTTAAGAATAATGACACAGTATCTGATTTGAGTCTAGTTCCTGAATTGACAATGTAGCAAAACAATATTTTTTTCCAGATATTGTGAAATATTTCTTGATCTGATCCTGTAGTTATTAAGTGTGTGTTGACTTGGAATAGACAGACTTTTTAGGGCATATTTCTGCTTTGTTTCCAGTGTTCAGACCTAGGCATTAGAGCTACTGTGACTATGGCGATGATTCGTGGTTAATGAAGATAAATAAGTGAATTCATGTTCCATCAATGATTAAAAATGTTCTAGACTTTGAATCAGAAAAACAAATGGTCAAGCTTTCTATATTAAGAGTCGGGTGAGGCATTGATGTTGGCAAGCAGGTTCGTATTTTCTCCGAACCCAAATGTTAACCGAACCTCAAACTCTCCACAAAGCGGTGTTCTAAAAGTGTCCCACAGTAATGTCTGAAAACTGGTGAAACCTACAGAATTTTTAGGTTTTCTATCTCAATTCATACAGTACATACCTGTAGATGGAACATACCTAAATACAGACTTTTAGTTACTTAGCTGCTACCATGGGTTCCTTGTTAAATGACCAAGTACGATATTTGTCTAATTTGTTTATTTGGGTTCGTGTTCTATCTTTAGGACTGTAGTATATAAAAAGTCAATGGAATTTATGGAATGTGCAACGTTTAAAATGATCTTGTAGAACAGTGTTATTTCATTTATGTCTCTTCAGTATGTTTTACACTGCTTTTTTAGTGTCACACACACACACACACACACACACACACACACACACATATATATATATATATATATATACATACAGGTCCTTCTCAAAAATTAACATATTGTGATAAAGCTCATTATTTTCTGTAATGTAGTGATAAACATTACACTTTCATATATTTTAGATTCATTACGCACCTGAAGTAGTTCAAGACTTTTATTTTTTTAATATTGATGATTTTGGCAAAAAAGTAAAGAAAAAACAAAAATCCCAAAAAATTAGCATATTTCATCCGACCAATAAAAGAAAAGTCAATCTTCAAATAATTATGTTCAGTTATGCACTCAATACTTGGTCGGGAATCCTTTTGCAGGAATGACTGCTTCAATGCGGCGTGGCATGGAGGCAAGCAGCCTGTGGCACTGCTAAGGTGTTATGGAGGCCCAGGATGCTTCCATAGCGGCCTTAAGCTCATCTAGAGTGTTGGGTCTTGCGTCTCTCAACAGTTTCTCTATGGGGTTCAGGTCAGGAGAGTTGGCAGGCCAATTGAGCACAGTAATACCATGGTCAGTAAACCATTTACCAGTGGTTTTGGCACTGTGA
>JAYJMA010159064.1:0-13856 GCA_036873895.1 Parotocinclus cabessadecuia | reverse complement strand
TGCACACCCAGCAACTCTGGACACAAGGGCAGGAACAACCCTCGATGGTGCGCCAATCCACACACAGACATACAGCTGATACAGACACAGATGATAGACGGACAGACAGAGAGAGACAAACACAAACAGACAGACATGCAGAGAGAAAGACAAAACGTTCTGTACAGATAGACAGACAAAACAGTACGGTTAAAGTGAGACAGAGAAAGGACAACACGGACAGAGACAGACAGACAGACAGACAGACAGACAGATGACTGTTAAGGTACACAGACAGGCAGGTAAAGACAGACAAAGACAATGATAAACGGATACATGAATGAAAACAGACAGACCGCGAGACGCAGACAGACTGGCAGACAGACAATTGCGTAAACAAGATAGAGAAACAGAAACAAAGACTGGTAGAAAGGATAAGGAAGCAAGTACATTGTCTGCATTTGTTTTTGGACAGAAAAGTAATTTGAGCTTCACATTTGAGTCATACTGCTTTTATTTAAAAGCATTAAAAACCCGTCCAACAAACCAAAACAGTTTCAGTAACTGCAATCATGTGACTGCAGCCAAACGCAAACTTCATACCATATTAATTACACTAATAAGTTTATTCCGATATGAACTGCATACGTTTTGCATTACCTTATTCCGTGGAATCTGTTCTGAGCTGTTCAATCGAGGTCTGATCCGAACTGTTTTATAAGATTATAAAAATCGTCGAGCTCGTACTTTCGACGCGACGGATGAAACGAGCGCCATCTCCTGGCAATACATAGAAACAACAGTATGAAGCATGTACAAGAAATACACTGCTCACAAACATTAGGGAATAATTCAATATCCTCTAATTAAATACCTCCTAATTTTTGTGAGCAGTATATCATAAATTACTTAACGCAGGGTTTAAGGAGCCTTTATGTTATGACAGCACGGTTAATTGTTTGAGTATAATCTATAACAATTTAAATATCAAGATTAGGCAACGCTCAGTGTTTTATTGGCTCATGAGCCTAAGCCAACTGATAATCTATTAAGCATATGACACATTAACGTGTACCAGTGCATAAACTTATTTATGAACTTTACACCTGCAAAATCCAAAGCAGGATGACATTTAAAAAACATATAAAAAAAGGTAGCCGATCTGTCAACCACCTTTTGGAAAAGTTGTGACCAGCTTTATGCAGGATGTGGTTTTTTTTTGGTTCGTAAAATGTATGCCTCAAATATTTTAGGTACTAAAAGGAAAACAAGATTATTAATTGGGATTTTTTATAGTGGTTGATTCCATAATGGCTTCCTTTACTTGATCTGGAAATCAAAAAGTGAAATCATTTCTTAATTTAATTTGAGCAATGTTTCACATTCATAATGTTTCAAGCTATAATCTTCAGCTAATAAACAAAATGGTCTGATATCATATCTGCAATTTGTTTATTTTATATGTTCCTAAGAAGTAAATCATCTGGGTGAACAGTGATGATTCCATATCCACTCCTCACAAAAATGTATTCATCATTCTATTAATGAATATAGCATATAAATATGAATTAATTTTCATAAGCAGTGTATATAGCCTACACTTCAGTGGACTCAAATTCAGGTTATGGAACACTGGGACAAGCCCACTGAGCTAAAGCATGTCATGATTACAGGAGAGAATCGGAGTTTCTTGAAAAAACCCACAAGGGAAAGCATGCAAATTCGAGTCAGGATGGGACTCCAATACAGATCTTTGAAGCATGTGAGGAAAATCGCTAACCACTGCACCGCCGTGCCTCCCTGTCTGCTAAAAGCTGTACATGTGGAACACAAGAACGGTTGTTAGGCTATTAGCTGTATTATTTATCTACAGGCCAAATGTAAAATGCATTGACAAATTACACTTCTGCTGATTTAGAGTCTGCACAAGTGGATCCATTAGCAGAGTAACTTTAAAGCATCACATTCATATCAGTTCATATACATAAAGCATAAAGAGTGAAATCAAAGAGCCACACAAAATAACAGAACATCACGACGAACGACCAGAAATTTCACTGTAGCTTCAATTACAGTAAACAAGATGTTAGTAAAACTAATGTTAGCGAAGTTGATCAGGGAAATATGAAAAGGTTCAGGACGCTTTCTTTGTACGTTCTTCCTCCTTGAAGTGCTTTTCTAACAGCGTCACATGCATTCATGCCAAAAGGTTCTTCTATTTAGGTGTTAGTGCTTGTTTTCGTTTGGCATTTCTATATATAAATCCCATTTCATTCAGTGTCCCTGTAGGGCTGGGAATCAAACCTGAAAAAAATTACAGAATCAATTTAAGATTTCAGAGCTGGGACTGGTTTAGTGAGGCCAAAGTTTGTGTTTACTCTGTACCAGTGGAGCTGTTTGGATCTGATCATGAACACAACGTTAGGTAGTCGAAGTTTGTCTTCATGCATTTCTCCCAAGACTTGACTGTATTAGTGTAAAGATTCTTCAAACGTTTTACAGAAACGGTACAGCTTAGGTTGGGGAAGCAGCACTGTTCAGTGTTCCATTCCGTTTCAACAATAAGCACTGTTGAGTTGGACAAAGTCCCGTGCAGTTCAGGGGTTCACTTTTTGGCACCAGTGGTCCTGGCGCGGTTCAGACGTTCAACAAGCGCCCTGTCGGTTGCTGGTGAACAGCGAGACAGAACCTTGGTAATGTCGTCCTCGTTCCTCCTCTCTATAGCCGCGTCCGCCGCTCCCTCCAAATCCCTGTAAGATAGGTCTGTGAGTAAACAGGGATTCAGTACGAACACAAATGAAGAAACCGAAGACACACAGGCACTGACCCGACTGCCAGGTGAGCCTTGACCTTCTGCTCAGGGGTGACCTTGGAGACGTATTTCTTGGCCTCGTATTTGTTGTTTCGTTTCACACAAACCTCCACGAAGGGCTGCGGAACATGGACAGTGTCTAAAATGAAACATCCCATCAGTGCGTACATTACCTGAATAAACGCGTCTCTCTTTACCATATAGCCAATGGGTGACTTCTTGCTTTTGGCAAATTTCTCAAGCTCCTCCCAGTCCTCTTTGTCAGCTAGTGCAGTCAGCTTAAGCCACCAGTACCTGCGAGGTGAAAATGCTTACATGACTGATAAACACACAGGTTTTAAAGAAAAAAAATTAGTCATGCAGGTCCTTATGTGATCCTATCGCAATATTTTAAATATTGTAGCCGGTCACGGAGGGTAACGTTAAAAGCTCTAGACTCTCGAGGTTGAACATTTAAGTCACTTTGGATAAACATACAGCTGGGGTAAAAGAAAAGATTCATGCTGCAGCAGGACAATGAGCCAAAACACATCTCAACACTTTAAAACAACCCCCAAGAACACGGTCCTTTAGCTGACATGTAACTTCATATCGTCATTTAATGGCAATACGATTGTTTTCTTCAGGCACTCAGTGTTATATTCCTGATTCATCCCCAAATATCACTTCCATTCAGGTTTCCACACTCCATAAATGACTTTTTGTTGCCCACTGTAAAATGTTTTCTCTCTTTAGGTATTAGTTCTGGTTTTCGTTTGGCAAATCCAAAAGGTAAATCCATTGCATTCAGCCTAATTCCTACAGTTCAGTTTCATTTGTTTTCTTGTGCATTTCCTATTTTCAAAGCATTTTGCTTTGAGGTTTCCATTCTTTGACATCCCTGCCTACCCATATGTTTTCCTACTCATTTTGGGTAACCGTCCCATTTTGTTTACACTGGCGCCCATTTTTGACACAGCTGATAGAGAATAACCCAAGATCCTTTGCTACACTCCGTCATGGATTTCATTCTTGGAATTGATTTATAATCCTTCCATTGTTTCAAATGACTGCTTTCTTGTTTAATTAGATAAGTCTAACAGCTTGTTAAGGTCTGAAATAACTCCCTTGTACCGTGCAATGCAGACGTGACAATTATAAGGTCTGACCACATTTTTTTCATCCTCTTTATCTGGGAAAAATGTCATTAATTTACAATGTGAATTGATTTGGGGTATGCCAGAATGTTTAGCTATTAAATATAATTTTTTGTCAGGGGTTGCAAATGAGCTAACAGAAAGCTTCTATAGGACAGAGTTTAAATAAATGGGGACGGATGACAGAATGATGGACTTCCCATTCACCGAGCATGGTTAGTTGCACTCTCTTAAGGCTCCCGGCCTTCTAATACATGGCTTGAATTGAGAGAGCAGTTGAGAGCAATGTGTACCTCTTGTCAGGTACTTTGAAGTCTTTATAGAGCTGTTCGGCATGCTTGTGCAGTCCCACAGACAGCAGAGTGTTCAGGGTATCATGCAGGGAGAATCCTAGCAGACACTCGCCCTTCTCCTCCTCCAGCTTCCTCTGGAAACGCAGCAGACGCATCTCTTCTTCTGTGGCCTAAACAAGAAAGGTTAAAGAGTTTCAGCCCTTGACAGCGGTTGCCCATGCCCATGACGATGTGGGTGCATTTTCGGTGTCAGACGAGGTCTGATTTTTCACCTTGGCAGCAAATTCATTCTTGGCTTTGTTGTACTCATCCACTGCACTTTGTAAGAGAGACAGCTGAGCCTCCAGCCTCTGTAAAACCACCCAAAATGATCTAGTTTGACCAAAGGATACTTTCAAAATGAAAATCTGATTCCAATCTCCGTCCTCGGAGTCCAATATCCGATCCTACCTTTTCTTTGTAACTCGCTTTCACGTAGAAATTGGCAAGCTCTTGGTGATCGTCGTCCTGATTAAAGAGATCCTTCAGCGTGTCCTGTTCCTGATGCTTACAGAACTGAAATCGGAGGCAAACAATAAAAACACATAATTCTGGCAAAATAAATCTTATTGGCCAAAACGGATAATGAAGTCTTGTTTTTTCTTGCAACGACTCATTTGTTTAAGAAAGGATAATAAGGTATCGGTGTGGAAATATTTTGGTTTCAGTCAGGAAAAGGGAACAGAAGAGCATGTTAATAATGTAATTACACAGCGTCTGTGCTGAGGGACGGAGGAAGAAAGATGTGATGGCAAGACTGACAAATTGTCCACAGCGTCAGATCAGCTACAATCAGTCCATCTATATCAACATTTATGAGGCAGCTGTATCTGATATAATGGCCATTGAGTCTAAGTACAAGGTACATGTGATAAAGTGACCACTGAGTGTAAATGAACTGTGATTTCCAGTTCATGGCCTTACAAGATGAGTAATACCTGTCTATAGAGGCTGAGAGCTACTGGCTGGTTCCTCAGGGTCATGAAGAAGTCCCCTCTGTTCATCTCATTCTTCAGGTATGTGACCACAGTGTACACTGTAGCAGACAAAAGAATCGGTGTTAATCTGACTCTGTGTCAATAATCATTGTGCTAGCTTTTGAGACTGCAATAATACTGCATGTTTGGGCAAATGAGGATCTCCATTCCGAGGCTTGGTTCCAGGACCAGTCCATCTGAGGTCTGGCGGGGGTTGCTTGTGCATGTGCACCATGCCACTTTGATCACGAGTTGTGCAGCCCCACCAGAGTGGTCTTGAGTTCAGTTTATTTTAAAAGGTTTTTGTCTTTGTGTGTGTTTGTGTGTTTGTGTACCAAGATCTGTGTCTCCACTCTCAATAGCTTTGGTGAGAGCTAACGGGCTCTTCTTCATCCTCAGTAGTAGAGGGACCTGCTCTCCAGAGCGAGGCTCATACTCCAGCAACTGGGACAAGGAGGGGGAGAGAGAATGTGATCTCTAATGCTCCACAGAGGAGTTAACTGTAGAAGTTGTGTACACACCTTTATAGCGAGCTCGATGCGCCCGCACTCGTACGCTTTGTTTGCAATCTCTGAGTAGGATATCCCAGCAGCATCGCCCAGCTTTAAGCTTATGGCCCTGGCAATGACCTCATCTGCTTCCTCTTTCTGCTGCACCTACGTACACATAGCATTTAAACGCTGGTGTTCAAGTCCCCTCTTAAAACGTTACGTCAGAAAAGATCAGAATTTATTTTAGACACAACACAACACAACACAACACAACACAACACAACACAACACGATCACATCAAACCCCTGAGTGTACCTTGCAGCAGGCCCAGTGCTTGAGGACCCGACTCACTCCTTGGTACTCTGGAGTCTTTAAATAGCGGCAGATCTCTATGGCCAGTGGATACAGCTTACGATACACTAGCCTGAGAGTGACAGGGAATAGAGGGTTTGGAGAGGGTTTTAAATGATCCAAATGTTCAGTCACCATTAAGCGAGCCTGCATTGCCGTGTTAATCGCAATTACCTGTATATGTCTGTGGCATTAATCACGAATAACAACACCTGTTCTGTTGTTCTAACGTTTCATTCACTGCTATTAGCCACACCTCTTTCGTACCATGGCTTGCTATTAACTGCAGCTGTTTTGTATAGTTAATCACGACTAACCGTACCCGTTTAGTGGCATCAATTGCTATTAAGCACATCTATAATGTAAAGATTAACCCTACCTGTTTCATGGCGTTCCGTACAATCAGTGGCAAATGTTTTGTAGCATTAATTGTAAGTAGGCACACTTGTTTTGTGTCGTTAATTAAATAAGCACACTGTTCACACACGCTGTGGCATGGTTGCTTACTCGCCTGGGTCAAATTTATGAATGTATAAAGAAAAATGGTGAGCATATCAAGCAAGTTAAAGAGCAGGTAAAGAGAACTTTTTTTTTGTCATGTCGCTAGGACACATTTTACTTGTTTATTTGGCTTATTTATAACGTCTATCGGCACCGCTGGCCATTTCTAGTTATATATACACACGCACTCAAGCCAATGCCAATTTAGACTAATCAATTAACCCAACACGCATGTTTTTGGACTGCGGGAAGAAAACGGAGTACCCAGAGTAAAACCACACAGACACAGGGCAGACGCAACACAGAAAGGACCCAGGCAGCTCCACCCTGGGATTGAACCCAGGAGGCGGAAGTGGTACCCAGAGTGACACCCTACTGCATAAGTAACATGCATGAGATGTATTCAAGGAAAAGCCAGCCCAAGGTTACTGGAACAAGTTACTGCTATTTAACCACAGAATAGTTAGATTCCTGTGCCCATGACCGGATGCAGCTAATAGCACCATAACTTAGTGACAGAACAGGCATTATTTTACCGGTCTATCAGCACTTGAAGAGTCATCTGCTTGAACTGAGTGTGTGTCAGAGGGATGCCCACGGTGTAATCTCTCACGGCGTTCAACACTCGCAGGTCTCGACACATAGTGACAAACGGCTCTGGAGGGAAATTGCTCAAGAAACACTTTCCGAACGAAGCTGCCTGTGGACGAGAGAGTAAGAAGTGAGGCGATGGATTGAATGGGGGTATTTTGGGAAGGAGGAACCATTTGATTTAGATTTAGCATTAACGAGGGAGACCAAAGAGTTCTTGAAATGGTTCCCGTGATGTTGCTGACCCACCCTCATGAGTGATTTCTGGGTTTCTGGCTCTTGCTCGTGTCCTGCTGCCTCCACACACTGCTTCACTGCTTCACTCAGCAGGTTCTGCTCCTTAATCTCCCGCAGATACTCATCTGCCTTCTGGCTCTTTTTCTACACACGTTGCACGCATGCGAACATTACATCACGTTCTACACACGTCACTTTAAAACATCGCTGATAAACACATTTGGCATGACACCATCTCACCTCGTATTCTTTGTGAGCTTCCAAGAGCAGTGCTCCGGGAGCCATGGAGGCGATCTTAAAGATTTCCGCACAAGCAGCTGAGAAACAACGTAAGCCATACGTGAATGTCGCCTGACAGTTGACTTATGTTTCAGAAAGTGTGCGTGTGTGTCTGGCTCTGGCTCGGGGCTAACCTGGCACCTCCTGCAACAGTTCATGAGTTGCGGCGCTGATGATTCGAACCCCATCCAGCTCTGGTACCAGTATAGAGTCGTCCTCCAGGTGATAACGGATGATGTTCTTATGCACTCCCACCACTAGGAGGTACTGATCCCACATGATCACCACAGACGCTTGCTGACTCTTCGGCCTGCGACACCTGCAAAGAGGAGAGGCTTAAGAATTCAAACACATGTATCCACGTGGATATGAAGCCTATATTGCAGTGAATGAACCTACCAGGCCATCTGTCTGGGTGGATTTCTGACTTTGGTATCCACTTCAGTAAGTTTTTCCTGCGCACAAGAATACCAGGTGTGACGTTCAGATAGTCGGTCATATAGAGCCTAAAGGAAATCATCATACTATCTCTAAATCCTTGCCTTATCCTTATACCATCTTAAAACCCATAAAAGAAATGTTTTTTCATCTGTATTTACACATAAGCATAAATAAATTATAAACATAAATAATTCAGTTCAACACTAGTCCAAGTAGAGGAGTTTCCAAAGCTATTGCTTATTAATTTGTTCAAAAAGAAGTTGCAGTTTTCCATGAAGTATAATGTTCAAAATAACCCCAGTGGATCAGATCCCTGATCTAAAACAAATAGAACATTTGAAACAGATAGAAAAGCTGGCGGAGACAGACTAATGGCCGTATACAGGAAGGGCCAAAGTCGTCTCTATTTTTTTTTAGGTCCCTCAATATCTGCCAGACCATGCTCCAGGTGTTCTATGAGTCTGTGGTAGCAAGCGCTATCCTCTATGCTGCTGCATGATGGGGCAGCAGGCTGAGGGTTGCAGAAGCCAACAAACTCAGTAAGCTTATCCGAAAGGCTGGTGATGTTGTGGGGGTGGAGCTGGACTCGCTGACGGCAGTGTCAGAGAGGAGGATGCAGGCCTCTAAGCTGCAGGCCATCATGGACAATGTCTCCCACCCACTATACAACACAGTCATGGGACACAAGAGCACATTTAGTGCAAGACTAATAATCCCAAAGTGCACCACTGAGCGCCATAGGAGATCATTCCTGCCTGTGGCCATCAAACTTTATAACTCCTCCCTTAATGGGTGACAAAATAGTCCATCGGTGGCAGGAAGCGAATGTGCAATACATCATAGGTACGATAATAATAAACTGCTTAGTCTATATTTCATATTTATTACACAGTGTCCTAATAGCCACTGCTTTTATTATGGTATTTTTATTGTGCGCTGTGTAAATATTTTAAATCTTCTTTAGCTAAATTCATCTTTATTTTAATCACTAGATTGTTTGTTATTTGTGTAAAGGGGCGTAACTGTAACATACAGAATTTCCCTCTGGGATCAATTAAGTTTTTCTGATTCTGATCACAGCAAGGTATTTATATGCGTTTTTTAATTCCATGTATAACATTTATAGGTTCTTTTCATGGTAGGACAGGTTTAGTCTATTCAGATCTTTCTTTGCTGTTTGATTCTTTCTTTTATGTTTTAGTAAAGTCTTAAGCAGTTCTATGTATTAACGATGTTTGTTTTTATATCTTTTTGGTATTTTGTGCATTCAGTCAGGGAGTGTTTTAAGCTCATTTGTACTTTGCACGTGGAACATTGAGATTACGATAATTAGAGCAAAATGAGCCTTAACGAAGTATTAAATCAATGGGATGATCAATTTATGACCCTGTTACTCTAGTTCCAGTTGACCTTGTATTAAAGTTTAAAAACTCTTGCATTTTTTACTCCTTTTCTGAATGTTATGAGGCACTATTATAGGTTTTACTCACTTACTACTTTTTTAACTGCAGGACAAAAAAAAGCAACTATTTCGAAGTGATATGATGATTTTCTACAGTCACTGTAACTAAAACAATAAACTTCAAGTCAAATGGGATTATGGGATTACCATTTCATCAAAAAGGGATTTTATAGAGCACAGGAGTCACCACGTACCCTCAGGTTGCTGGAGCCCATCCATACATGCCCAGAATCAGTAAACAGTGCCAGGTACTTGTAACTGAATGAGACACATATGTGAAAGATACTGTTGGCCTGAGGAGAAAGGCCCGGGGGATTCTGAAACACACCATACAGAACCACAAATGTCATTTATGTGTAAGTGCAGTTATTTTTTAAACACAGAGTGCTTTCCTGATTCATCCAAAAGTTCCTTACCACAGCAACGCAGGTGCCGTAATCCAACATAAAGAGATCGGCACCGTTCGCGACCAGCACTTTACTCTGTCTGTCTTGGTTAAGTACTGCCCAGGAAGATGGCGCCCCCTGAAGGCCTGGAGTAGAACAGTAACAGGAGATTCGGAATGAGGCACGTAAACAGCGGAATTAAAGGCAACCTGGCAAAAAGAGTTACAGTTGCCCACCTGGTATCTCAGGTAACCTCCTGAGTTTCAGATCATCAATGTTTGTTGCCAGGATAAAGCGATATGCTCCGGTCACTATGGCAACACCAGTTCCATATGGTGAATGGAAAACCTTGGCCTCAACAACCTGACTTTGCCAAATATCATGTTTCAGAGAGATAAGTGCCAGTTACGCTGAGCGTGAGAGACATTTAATGAACCAAAATACGTTTGACAAGAATAAACCGAACAAAAACTGAAACTTTGTTTTGTTGGGCTGCTTTTTCATTTGCACATTTTCCACAGAAATAAAAGATAATAAAATACACCGCTCACAAATAATTACACAAAATTAAAAAAAAGCAGTGTAATTTGATTACTGATTTCACATGATCAGTGATTACAGACTGCTCGCGCAAGGTCTCCACGATCAAGAAATGATCTGACATTTTCACTCCTAATCTGTTGCTTCTCTAAATGAGCGAGTCTGCACCGACCAGACAGGGAACAAACCACATTTTAAAACTACTTTTTAAATTCTATAGCCATTAAAATAACTTTCAATAACTTTTCTCATGCCCTCACACCATAGACGTCTGTGCAGTGAGTTCAATACTTTCCTGCATCCACTCAGTTTGCTTGCTATCTGCATTTGTATTTGCCCTCTGGTCGAACCGGTCATGATTTCCTCTTTAGCCAATATTTTTACATCTACTTTTCACATTTCTTTGATAAATCGCTCAGTGGCAAAGTACAGTCAGATATGGAACAGGCTTATTCTACTACTAGGCAGCTCAAACCTGGACACTTAAATGCCTTCAGAGAAACATCTTTGGCCACTTGTTACAAAGAATGTCGCTCAATCTTTAATCAATCTTACTCATGAAGCACAAATCCGAATGTCCATTATGAATAATCTTGTAACAGAGAGTACATATAAATGGGTGTGGTGTTCTCACATTGCCCATAGTGAAGTGCCTCTTGAAGCTGCCAAAAAGGTCGTAAACGAGCACGGTGCCATCTTCCTGAATGCACAGGAGATCATCACACACAGTCCAACCCAGCTGCTTCACCACGCCACTCTTCCACTGCCAAAAAAGTAACACATGAAACAGTCAGCTTCTTCAACCCAGGAGTACCTCAAGGGTGGATCGTCTTCTCTCTGCTTCTACATAACACGTCTGAAGGATCCTGTACCAGCTATGACTTCTTCATTAAGGATATGATATTGTCCTTGACAGGAATCTCCTTTTTTTTAAGTGAGACGCCATGAACAGTCTCGTACTCTAGTTTAACTAATAATAGTGCATTACAAGAAAATCATAGAATAGTGTTTACAGAAGACCTATAATGGCCCTGTACCTTGTAAACTGTAAACTGAGTGTGAAACTAAATATTCTCTATAGGGTTCAAATCTGGACTAAAAAGTTTTGGAGCAAGCCAAAACAGGCGTCTGATGGGTTGTGGCAGATTACACACTACCAACGGATTACCAAGAAATGTCTAATTTTAAGTAAAAAAAAAAAAAAAATAATAATAATACACAAGATTTCATGATTTTATCTAGTGCAAGGAGACTATGATAATGAATGTAGCCGTTTCCAGCTTTTCACCTCCAACACGTCGCTTCGGCAACAAGCAGTGATGAGCAAATAAGATATAATATTTCATAATATTTTTAGGAACATAAAAAGTTTACTAATGTGAAGTACACTGCTCACGACAATTAGGGGATATTTTATTTTTGTCGTATTAGGTTTGCCCCAGGAGTTTATGATCAACGTTGAGGTTTTATAAGTCATAGGCCATGGTCACGGTCCACATAAATGAGCAGACAAAGTATTCAGATCAAAACCATGTACCGGAAAACTGGCCATGGTCACTCCAGAAGACGAGTAGATCTCTAACTGGGGTCTGGCACTGGGAGAGCGGCGCTGAGGCTCCTTCAGCAGAGCTAAAAGGGAACGTGCATGTGCAAATGAGACAACAACGACTTAAAGAAATAAGATCGTATTAATGTGAGACATAGTAAAGGCATAGTTTGACAATGACATTTGTCTAGTAAACAAATCTTTACTAACCAACAGGGCCACCATAAGGAGCTGCAGCTATTAAACAATTTCTGAGGCCATCCTTTAGAGACCAGCCCATCTGATACAGCTCAACCTTCCTGTTTGTTATGAGAGAAACCAACACTGAATAGTACAAACATAAAACTAACACTTTTTTTTATAATGAATTCATTACAGCTAACACGATTTCAAAGCTAGACTATGTGGTGCATCTGCCTTTAACAGCTGTGTCCAAAACAGTCCCACAATCACCATTCCCTTCATCAGACACATCATATAGAGCACTATTAACCTAGAGGGAACAGGCTTGTTGAGAGTCGGCTTTGTTCATTACTGTATGACCGCAGATACGTCACATAAACACTCGCGTTTAACAACATGCCTGGCACATGGGAAATCGCATGCACGTGCGGTTTCTAATAAAACTACATAACAGGATTTTTCGCATTAGAAAAGCATTGCTCTCACGGCATTGTGGCACCACCTTAGGAGCAATCACAAGGGTCGCAACGGCACGAACATAGAGCATTATTTTTACATCCTGCCAAAGTTTACACTCTTCACTTGCACAGCTATGTAGTGCTTTTATAGCTTTAACGTTACATACTTTGAATATATTAAGTCAATTAGTTGTTTAAGAGCACTAGCAAAAACATAAAGACAGAGTGTCTAGTTGTCACTATTTAGCCAGAAGATGATGCATACCACGGGTACTGGCAACCATAGAGGGGCATATCTGAGGGAGGGGAGACCAGAGAGTGACCCCTTTCAAGCCCTGAGTGATGGGCTGGATTCCCAAAAGCGTGCAGGTTTGTCGGTTGTATTTACATGTGCAGATAGAATGTGTTGAGATTATAAAAAAGACCTGCACGTGGTGTTTAATTCATCCATTTAACGCTGACCTGCTCACCTGTCACATGACCCTCCTCAACTATGACTTGTCACATTACACGCAACAACCCGAAGGTCTAATATTAAAAGTCTTATTTTATTGACATTTCTGAACTAACAGACGTGTACATTTTAATAAAGCAGACTCTCCTGTATCGCCTGTTTTTCCTCAACACCTCTCACCAGCTTCCTATATTAGCTGGTTTCTTATGTAGCTGCTGGAATGTTTATAAAGTGTTACCTGTAAAACGCATCGCCGAATGGATCCCAGTTGGCTGTGATAAATGCCATCTTTTAATCCCTCTATCAGGAGCAGATCTACGGGGTAAATTGTAAGTCCTGGGGTTTCACTCTGAATGTTTTTCGAATTTGTTTTTCATCCCCTGACCCATTACTACTGTTCTCTTCCTCATCGCTCGTGCTAGTCTTTACTGCGCATGTCTGTGCCTCCTGCTGGACTGTAAGGAGATTCACAACAAAATTCATACGATCAGATTTGATTGTGTCATATTGTGTTTCTCTTAATTTTATTGTAGTGTAAGTTTGATTTATTGTTTGATGTTTGTTTAGTTTGGCATTTGATTCTATTGAGCTTCAGTTTGTTGAAAAAAAATATTATAGCTGTAATATTGGGTCGATTTATTTATTTATGGCATATTACATCTAGGGCGAGGGAGCCAGGGAGGTTGGGTACCTTTCGGT
>JAYJMA010159053.1:0-13856 GCA_036873895.1 Parotocinclus cabessadecuia | reverse complement strand
GTGTGTGTGTGTGTGTGTGTGTGTGTGTGTGTGTGTGTGTGTGTGTGTGTGTGTGTGTGTGTGTGTGTGAGTGAGCGAGAGCATGAGAGCTGATGCCTTTCAAACTCGTTCAAACACACACTGGAGGGAGACACTTAATGAAGACAGACTGGAGTTGGGGAATATGTGAGTGGGTGAGTAAGTGTCAGTCAGTCAGTATCTGATCTGGAACGATTCTGTACTTATCCAAGCCAAAAAATCATTTCATTGCCAGATAAAATGTGTTTTTAAACAGCATCAGCCTGGGAACACATTTAAACCAGATAATAAACTATGTATAATAACACCTGTATGAAGAGAAAAAGATCTATTTTTACCCGACGTGAACTACCGATATGCATTAATCTGCAAAAAATGGATTTTTCCAGTTTTAACATAGTGATTTGCATCGTGTTTTTTTTTTTGGCAGTGTATATAATTGAAATCAAGTCCGTTAAAAGAGATTTACATCTATCACCATTTACCGTCCGTCCGATCAACATCTGCTCGCTTTAACAAGAAGGTCTTTAAAGGAATTCTAAAGTCTTTTAACTCAGCAGGTCACCTCAACACGTAATATACCCTGCAGATCCATGAGCGGAGGCAGAGAAGTCGTCCAACGTTCGCGTTGTGTGGCAAAGTAACTACCTTACCGCTTGACTGTTCGAACTCGATTGACGTGTTTTGATTTGTTATCGTGCAAGCCTATTCACTCCAACGTCGATATTTTTTTCACAAAATGGGATTTTTACATAGTGGGACACCAAGCGCGTAACGTTTTTACTCGACCGAAAAAATTAGCTGCGTCTTAATAAACTTAAGAAAACGTAAGAAACGAGCAAAGATTAGTGCACGGAGCCGTAGTTTTTCTTTTGAGCGTATGAGAATGCACTTCAGATTAACAAGAAAACAGTTCAGTACAAACACTGAGGTTCTTTTGTTGATGTGCTTTTTTTTTTTTAAACAAATTCCATCAGTAAAAGCATTTTCGATTCGTAAAGAGGCCTTTTCTCATGTTTTAGTGGATTCCTTTCCCCTACTTATTTGTAAAATGCATTAAAAGCTGATTTTAAGTGCATGGGCCTGTCCTATTGTAGGCATGTAGGCAGCCCCCCCCCCACTCACACCACCACCACCCTCTCTATATTCTCTCTATCCTATAATAATATAAACAGGTTCACATTGTCACCTGAATCTTAAAAAAAGATTAAAAAACGACCTGAGTCTTGTTTTATCCGACTGATTTTTTTTGTGTTGCTCGGAATACTGTCCATCAGTGCATTAATGGCTTGCGTCAAACATAAGTATCAGGTCCATCGTACCATTCTCGATAGTATTATGTCTTTCCTGTAGACAATGTTGGAACATGGGTAGAATCAGATGACTGTATTTTCCAAAACTGTTGGGAATTTCCTGCAACTGAAAATGCAATGGCGTTATGGATGCTGTGTTAGATGGAAGCGTTCCAGTCATGTTTTCAGTAGTATCTCTGGCTTTATGTTTTCCTCTCAGCATGAAAACCTTTTCAGTCAACGACCCGTTTCAAAAACATATGTGGTAGGTAAACTTGCTCACTTGTACATGCGTAGCATTTCGCTGAGAAGCTACCCACAAGGTCCATCACTATGGCGGTGTCCCAGATTACGATCTTCTATGTCTGTTCATACCTTCCTATTACGTTACAGTCTTTATCTTCAAGAAATTAGCACCAGAAAGGCGGAGCATGATTTCTGGATCTTCACTGTTCTCTTAAAAATAGTGGATATTATTATAAGAAGAAGAAGAAGAATGCACAGACCTGGCATCATCCCATTTGCTGTTTAAGGACACACTCAATGATGCATTGAAGGCTTTTCTGGTGCAGAAAAGCAGTAGTCCGGGGAATGATCAAATCACTGTTTAAACCCTGCCTACCCAGGTGAACGTCTTGGGTGCACACTCCGAACAGGGGTCAGTCCATTTCAGTAAATGCATCACTCGACCTTTGTGTTGAAAGAACCGGCGGGGGGATTTGAACCCCGGCCCTGAGAAACTAAAGTTTCCAGCTTGTGGTTCTTATCTCTGAGCCACAGGAGCTGCTGAGGGAGTTTGGACATAATGGAATAAAGGGAAATGAATAAATACATGAATTCCTAATAATGTTAATTTTATTAAAGCACATACAAGGTCGCTATGCCAATATGCAATAAGCAGCATGAATAAAGTTTAGGATGCTTTTATACTTCGTTTGGTTGAATTGGTCTAGACCAAAGCAAATAATAATCCATTGTTGAAATTTAGTCCTGGTTTGCTTGGTCTTCCATAAAATGCAAACAAAAGTCATAGGAATAAGGTCACATGCTGAATGGACCACTTTTATGTCTTTATTCCGCCATTTCAGGACGTCTGCAAGAGAAGATGTCTTAACGTGCTGGTAATTTTGAGCTATGTTCAGTTTGTTAGATAATCCTCTTCAGGTGCTTATTAACACAAGTACTGTATCAAATCACCAAACAAATGGCTGCAACGCAGTGCATTTACAGTAGGTATGTAGACATGGCCAGACGTCATGCTGAAGAGCAAACCGAGCGTCAGAATGGGGAAGTAAAGCTATTTATATGACTTTAAACATGGCCGAATTATAGAAACTGCTGATCTACTGGGGTTTTCACCCAGTCATCTCTAGGGTTTACAGAAAATGGTCAAATGGGTAGCTCCCTGGTTAAAATGCCATAGGTCAGAGGAGAATGGCCAGACTGATTAAGGCGGATAGAAAAGGCAGTAACTCAAATACCCACTTGTTATAATAGAGATATACAACGACCTTGAAGCAGATGGGCTACTGCAGCAGAAGACCACACTGGGTGCCGCTTCTGTCGTGTAGGAACAGGCGACCGAGGCTACAATTCACACAGGCTCACCACACTTGGACAAAAGAAGATTGAAAAAACATTGCCTGGACTGATGGGTCTTGATTCAGAATATGGCCTAAACAGCATGAAAGCATGGATCCATCCTGCCTTGGATAAACAATTCTAGCTGCTGGTGGGGCACATTGCCTTGGCTTCCCTTAATATCAATTCAGCAATGTCTAAACACCACAGCCTGTCTGCGTATTACACACCGTGTCACAAAGCTCATATCTTCTGATATTACAGACTGAGATAATCATACACTGCTTCCTGTCAGAACTGGAAGTGCTTCAGAAAAAGAGTCAATTGGCTATATTTAGGTTATCGAAAACCAGGACACTAAGGGCAGGAGGCTCTCACAAGCTACCTGGGTGGCCGTGATTGGTAGGAGATGGGAGGCCAGGGCCAGGGCCAGGGGGAATCAAATAAATGGCGGCAGCAGGACTTTAATAAATAAACGTGTAGCCTTTTATCCCTACCGCGGTGTTTGAATCAAGGTTAAATCCTAAGGGTTCCCACTCGAATTCGCCCAGCTCTCTTAAATCGACTCCATTTATGGAGTATTTTAAAAACACTGGTTATCACAAACCCATTTCATAGCCATTATAACAGCGTTTGCGCGTTGATTTTAATTCCATTTGACTTCTATAGCCAGTCAGATCTGAGCTTAAGGCACTAGGAGAGAGGAAGAACAAAGCGAATTAAAAAAAAAAAAAAAAAATCCAGTCGTGATGTTCCAACGTACATTTTGCAACATGCGTTGGTCGTCAAACACCACCTAGACTATGAAGCAAGGCTCTCGGACCGTGCCAAATCACAAACAGGCTTTAGATCTCCTCACCATTTGTCGATCCCAATAAATAGGTCCTATCCTGAAGAAAGAGGTGAATGCTCCCACCAACCAGTTAACCTCCAAACGCTGCTTAAGGCAAGTATGGGTCGAGCTTTGTGCTCTGGCCTGTTTTCATGCTGGTAGTAACCATCACAAGCTGGTACAGAGTGGTCATAGAGGGACGCACATGCCCAGGAATAATACCTTGGTAGGCTGTGACGTTAAACTTGTGTTTAGTCGTGATTTAAAAACGAAAATAAACAAGCAGATTCTCTCTTTCAGTGAATTTGGCAGTTAATGTTAGTCACCAGGTGCTCTTGTTTACCCTGATTGTCAGCGTTATGTGCCGCAGCATGCAATCACTCCCTTTCTTCGTTTGAAGTGTGTCTGCTTTGCACTGCTTTGTTCAGCTCGGTTGCTCTCCAGAAATGCTGGTGCTAATGGAAGCTAAAAGCTCTTTGGAAAGGGGAGTTTTTCTGTTTGGCTGTTCTTAAATCTGTTTTGTTATTTATTTTGAATCGTATCACTAACTTACATTTTATTATTGATTTAAATTGTGTTATTTACTCAGTTTTACTAGTACTACAACTTCAATATTTCAATGACCATCTATGCCACTCAAGGAGGACGGGTCCCTTTTTTGAGTCTTGGATCTTCCAAGGTTTGTTCCTTCTTTATTCTGGGAGTTTTTCCTCGCCACGGTCGCCCTAAGCTTGCGCAATTTGGGATTGGCCTTTTAGGGTCATATAATGTTGTAAATCTGTTTTGAGACAGTGCTCCATTGTAAAAAGTAAATTTGACTGACTTGCCTCCGTGTTAAACTGATCTGCCTTGTCTCAAAGAGCACAGAAGGCTATGGCAGTATTTTACTGACAAAAATGGCAACAAAAAGAAGACAAACATTTTTGGTGTCTGATCATACTTTCCCTGAACAGTAAAAAGTTTGAGAAGCCTTTAGAAGCTTTTATATTTCTGCACAAATATGAGTTAAAACATTAGGTGCCGTAGTCATAAAGATTGTAAGAATCCTCTTAACTGATTCTGATCTCAGAGCATCTCTGAGCGAGGTGATGCCAAATGACACCATTTAGAGGCGGGGTTTAACCCCATTGCTATGTTTCATGTGTTCTTTTGATGATTGTGATTGGTTCTTAGCCCTGTCACGTGTGACTGTGTGTGTGACTGTGTGTGACTGTGACAGTGTGTGACTGTGACAGTGTGTGACTGTGACTGTGTGTGACTGTGACAGTGTGTGACTGTGACTGTGTGTGACTGTGACTGTGTGAGACTGTGTGTGAAACTGTGTGTATGTGAGACTGTGTGTATGTGGGACTGTGTGTGACTGACTGTCTGACTGTGTGTGTGTGTGTGTGTGTGTGTGTGTGTGTGTGTGTGTGTGTGTGTGTGTGTGTGTGAGAGAGAGTAATTTTTATATAAATATTTAATTTTGTCATTTTTTTTGTTTTTACCCACCACTGATCTTTATGGTATTTATTTAGTTATGTAAAACCATTTGTATTCATTAGTTGCTTTCCAGATTTATATCCTACAACACCATGAATCAAAACAGGTCTGTCTTGCCAGTTGTTGTTTTAGCGATGGTGTAATAACCATATAAATCACATCATCAACTACTGCACCCAAAACTTGGGTCCAATCAATTTAGGATTTGTCCCCCTCAGTGGCCTTCATTCCAGTCTTTGTGAGCTTTAGCATAGCTTAAGACTTTTCATCAGCTGAATGCTGCGACCAATGTGGTTACAACTCGAAACCTGCAGGTTAAGGCAGGAGGACGTTAGGAAACAAGTAGCTTGAAATATCTACAGTTTATGGGTCATAAATTATTCCCATCAGCAGTAGTCTGCTTGCCTGCTGAGGGTGAGGGATCATGCTAGGTGGGGGGTAATGAGGATCTGAAGATGGTTATTTGAAAAAGCTTGCATCCATACAGGCTAGGGTCAAACTCAGGCCATGAATAGACACAGACTTGCACACCACCTACAGCACTATACAAAAGTCTTAAGCCACCATTACATATGTTGTTTTGCACTGGTGTAATGGCAATTATATAACATCAATGATTTGACCCAAACATTTCAAACATGGATTTGTTACTTCACAATGCTCTTTTCCATTGATCATCATTCCTTTTCAACATATTCAAATTGGTTTCTAGGCTACTACTCTTTCATTTCTTAAACTTCTCACTTGGAATACAGATAAAGCTACCAGATGTTTCTGAAGTGTAAGGGGAGGACACAGTAAAGAATTGCCAAACAGTAAAGCTGTATTTTCTGACTGTATTCTAATAAAGTTACTGGGGAATAATAAATACATGGTCATTAATCTACAGTTTGTTTAGCTGATTTAAATGACTTACAATCCTAACCTTTCTCTCACAAGCATCTTTCAAAAACATACTGAGGTTTTCTAACCCTTGTTTTTACTCTTGGTCAGGGTCACGGTTTCGGTGCCGTTCCCTGGAGAACACAGAACACAGGTGTAAGTGTGCAGTGGCTCTTTTAAAGGTTGCTATTGCAGTGCTGGTGGCTAACCCCCCTCCCCACCACCCCCAAAGCTGATATCCTGTTTTCAGATAGCCAATCATGTCTGCAAGACCAATCCTGTAAGGAAGATAACGCCAGATCTGTGTCCCTATGGTCCTAGGCTAGCATATTAGATCACTGCACCACCTAAACTACCTCCAAACAAGATTGTATAAAAAAAAATCCTAATAAGTTTACATTAAATACCACTTCCATTTGCAGTTACACTGATAACAGCAGTGACTGAACTAAACGTTACATTTAGGGCATTTAGCAGACGCCCTTATACAGAGCAACTTACAACTGATACAGTTTTACAATCCAAGCAATAGTGGGTTAAGAGCCTTGCTTAAGGACCCAACTGTGGTACCTTGGCAGAGGTGGTATTTGAAGCCTGGACCATCAGGTCCATAGTCCAGTACCTTAACCGCTAGGCTACCACAGTCCCAAACAGTGAACAAACAAGCATTGAATAAACAGTCCATATTAGCTTTCTTCTGCTGTGCCAGTGTTTGCACTATGTCCAAATATCTATCCATATCAATAGCTCTATGTGTTCCACATGACAACTAAATGATCTCATTGTATGACTCAGACTGAGTTAATGGTCTGATTTTGTAACATGGTCACAAAGCAAATTTCACATCAGCTTAGACATGTTTGATCTAGAAGAGAAGGAGTCCAATTGTGTAAAAGCATTAATGCGAGAAATATTGTTTCAGTAACGAAGAACTTCAAAAGCAAATCAACACGCTTCATGTGGTGCAGTGTTAAGGACGAAAGTGGGTTCATTATCAGGAGCCCAGACACTGTCATGGAAAAAAATTATACTTTTTCAGCTTTCAGCGATTTTGTACCTTTCAACTCTTTGTTCTGAGCATCTTTAGAGATTTGATTTTCTTCCCTGCTTAGTACTGTCCACTGATAAGGTTTTAATTGTAGCTGATTTTATATTCACTTTGAGATCAAGCAAAGTTCCACTTAAAACTGCGTTTGAATCTTAGACCACTGGTATCACTCAGGATGTGATGAAACCGATCTACCACTGTAACCACACATGAAATCGAACTAACATTTGGTATCGGTATAGAACTTTGTCTTCATGCAAAATCACTGTAACTAAGAACATCTGCCGTCCAATAATAATAAAAATAATATCTGCGCATCTGAGTATAAGCCTTACTAAAGTATTGTCCTTACTAAAGCTAAACCTGTTCATTTTCCTCGCTAATAGACAGAATAAGAACAAATCTAGATTTATTTTGAAAATAGTCACCAGCCTAACTAGAAATATTACAGAAATGGAATTCTGCCTGAGTATAACAGTAAAGATATCAGATTCAGCACTAGAGCAGACCTACTCTAAAACTATAATTACCTACTAAATCATGAATACATTTTAACAGTTACATATACTCAATCTAATTCCTAGACACTTACTTAATGCATTAATAACTAATATTTTCTTTCCACTGCTTATTATTTTCTATTTGCTTATTATCTTTGATTTGGTTATATGCCCTAAGCATTTAAATGTCTGATTGTCTAATCTTGGCCCTGGATAGATTGCCTAATATTTATAAAAGAATTTCAAATCTCAAAATTCATCTCCAAGATTTTAGAAAAAGCAGTTCACCATCAGCCTAACAACGCACAAATATCATGAAGCACTAAACCCCAAACAAACCTGACTTTTTTGTGGATGTCCTCCATTTCACCCCTATCCATTCACCATTCTCCTTTGTTCTGTCTGACAGCATTAGCTCTTACGGCACAGCTCTGAAAGCTTCTCCTTTATGCTCTGCTATTCATGTAGTCTTACTTTGTTTGTAATAGGAGGCTAGTTTTAAGCATTATATGATTTATTTATTAATTCAATTAGCTTCATGGTCAACCTGACCTCTGTTTATAAAATTCTCATTCTGCTCTCTAATGAAAGCTGTTTCCTTGGTCTACTACCTGGGACAAGCCCAGCCCCAACGCAGGGGATCACTGAAAGTCAACTCAGGTTCTAGATTAGGCAAAATCACTAAACGAGTTACTAAGAACCCCTTACACTTTTCAACATTTTAATTTCTTCTATGTAGCGAAACATATTAGAGAGGATAAGCGAAGGAAAGGCAGCTCAAGCATTTTACAGGTCTTTTTAGCAGAAAACCAAAGCCTAGCAGAGAAGGTGTAGTTAGCATCTTTCATTGAGCATAATCTGCCATTCCGTTGTTGTTTTATTTCCCAGGTGAATTTCCTTTATTTATCTTCCTTTGAGAATATCAGGAAGTTTTTTTCTGAATTTAGTTTTCGCAGGGTGGCATGTATGGGGATCTTCGTTGCACTAAAATACTGTTGGCTCCTTATTGTATGTCTAGGTTCCTGTATAGATGTCAGGTGTCTGAATCCAACATTGTCTGCAGCACTATATGGATGTATATATTGCATGTAAAGTAGCTACAGTTATTTTAACCAGCTAAAATTTATTTATATTGAAGCACTGAAAGAAACAGCCAATTCTAGCTTTATCTCTCTCTCTCTCTCTCTCTCTCTTTTTCTCTCTCTCTCTCTCTCTCTCTCTCTCTCTCACACACACACACACACACACACATAGACACAGGAGGGAAGCAGATTGTCGCGTGAATCGATCTGTGACGGCTGTATCGATTTTTAGGTGTTTTCGTTTTTTATTTGACTTGATTCTAGGCTCATAAATAGAGGCAGCCATATCGTAGAGAGTTGAACTGATTTTCCTTTGCATCTCTGCAACCTTCTTCAAAGGTTTTATACCTCAGTTGCCACCCATTGCTCTTGCAAATACTTTTTCCACTTCTTTGTATTGGCTCCCACTACAGTTTTCTCAAGGGATGGTGACCTCGCGAAAAAGACCTGATATTTCTAGAATGATAAATTGCTACTGAGGTTTCCTTAAGGTGATTTCAGCTCCCAGTCTGAGTGCTTGGGGATATGGCCTTGGTTGAACTTTTCGCTTCTTTCTAGCACTGAAAATACATTGGTGCTCTTGGCTGATCGCAGGCTCTTACTGTGGATAATCCTTCTGCACACTGCCAGCTGTAGCTCCACTCACTTGCCAGACAGTTGGAGAACAGCTGAGGATTTGCCTTAGGGTTTCTTTCTTTGTGCACAGAGTTTGATAAGGTTGAACGAGCTTAATATATAGTATGATCATGAACCTGATGCATTATTGCTCTGTTTATCATGATACCATGTTTTACTACTGCCTGGTAAACCACCTTGCTGCCTTCAAACCATTTCACGATTGGTTGAGCATAGTTGCTCCTTAGCAGCCATAATTTCTCTAAGACTGCAAGGGAAGCTCACCAGAAATTGGAGGCGACCAGAAACAGGCACTTATTCAGTCGTCATGTTATTCTGCCATGGCGACCTCTTTGGTTTGTGAACTTGTTTTTTTTTTTTTACTTTGCTTTTAAGTTTCTTATTTTCCTTACAATATTTGCCTGTTATTGTTGATTGTACCCGCATATTTATGAGATCTCTTACTTCACTGTCCCACCACTGAAAACCTCCCTCAGCGTTGTGTTTCATTTTCCCTTCTCTCTTCTCGAATGTCAAATTAGAATGATGTAAGTCACATGCATTCCGATCTGGCTGTTTAGACTGAGTCACATTGCCACAAATTGTATGTAACGTTATTTCAGTAACACATATAAAAGTGGCCCAAATCAGAACTGAAAATGTCAGATTCAATGTGTTTTATTCCCTCCACACTGCCCGCAAGGACAAAACATCTGTGTCACATATGATGAAAAGGATTTGAGCCACCTTTACTTACTTACTTATGTGAACATAACCTTAGTCAACAGTGACTGAAGTAAATCCTGCTCGTTTCAAAAGAAGAAGCTGTAATAGCTGTGGATGTCAATGAGTGTTGTTAGTTTTCCTTGGGGCAAAACATCACAGAAAGAAATGGTTGTGGTCCATAATTAAACAAGTACTTTGGAGGATTCCGTGACTTCATATGCTTCTTAAAGCAATACAAGCATCTAAACTCTTTTGGTCATTTTGCAAGAAGGGGCATCTAGCTTGTCTTCAAATGGAGACTGAGAACACACCTTTTCTCATTTCAAAAGTCAAAGTCAAGTTAGGTTTTGTAATCATTTCAGCCATCTGCATGTACACAGTATGCAGTAAAACGTAACAATGTTCTTCCAGGACCTACAGGTCCGATGTAGTGACTAAGGATAACAACAGTACTAAAACTACTTAGAGTGCATGTGTGAAAAAGGAGCAATATAGTATATACAGTTCACACAGCAAAGACCGAGTTCATATTCTTAATGCTGGTGAGGTAGGTACTGACCAGCAGCACAGGGCCCAATGCAAGAACAGTGCAGACACACACACAGTCACATAATCACACACAAGGGGCACTTTAGAAACACCAATTATCCTAAGACACGTGTCTTTAAAATGTGGTAGGAATCCAAAGCACATAGAGTAAACCCAAGCAGATAAGGGGAGGAGTCTGAGATCAGGATCAATCCTGGAGCTAATATTGGCACTGTAAAGTGATCTCTCCCCCACCTTTAAATATTTTTGTGCCTTTGCTTTTTTGCCTACACTGAAGTAACAGGGTTTTAGTTGGGCAGTGTTCAAGGGCTGTAATCTACTGGTGCTAGCATGAAATAACTTCAGATAAAAAGAATACAAAGCACTTAGTTCTGAGCAGCTCTGATCTGCTACATGCTGCAAATGTAAATGTAATTGTAACTGCAGAATCATTATGAGACATGTAAAGCTCTGTACCAAATACGTTGAAAAAACAGCTACACAACAACTTTTAAAAAGCGAACTGATACATTATTAAATTAGTTTTTCAGCAATTAATCTGTGAGAGACGTAGATGAGAAACATCATGACAACAGATGGCAACAAATGTTCCAAGAACAAACAAGGGGATCTACGATTTCTAGGTATATTGAATCACAAACACACACACACTTTACCAACGCCCACAATGTAGTTGTGTTCATATCAGCATGGTCACTAACTATATTTTTTTTATACTTTCAGCAGCCCTGATGTAAATTGAAGCAAAGATGAAACCTTTTGAGCAGTTGCAGAAACTCATCTGGTGGTCATGCGGAATGGGCGTATATACACAGAGTACATACAGCTTCTTTTCATCCTTTTCTGGTTATCTAAGCAGAAATTCATGGAAACATGTTTTTTTTCCAACTTCTTAGTAGTCTTAGTAATTCTCTTCCTTCATTATTTGATTTATCTTTTTTTCTTTTCTCTTATCTTGCAAAATGGTGCAGTTGTGTTCCTTCATCTCTAGTGTTGTGAAGTAATTAGAACTAGGTTCTCTTCTGCTTGCAGACTCTTGATTGTGCTTTTGATTTGCTAAACTGCTGAAATAAAGACAATGGGAAAATGTTAAGGGTGGTCCAGTTAGTGTAAGGATCAGGTGTTATTAAACCACTCTTTTGCTAAATGTTCGTTTTTAACTTCTTTAATGTAAAGGCTAAAATAGGAATTCGAACAAATCATGGAGGTCCAATATTAGCATGCATAACAACCTTTTTTTTACAAAAGATTAGATATGAACACAGCCTCTAATGAACTGCGCTAAGTCCTGTTTCCATGTAAGAAAGCTCTCTGACTCGCCATCTGCTCCAGGACACTCTGACAAGCTTGTCTTATCATTTCTCCCCAGCGCTGAGAATGCAATATTTTTTGCTTTACCTCTATGATTGCAAATAACAGGTCATGCAGTGATGTGGTGCACTGTTTTCAAGAGCCATAGCAGATTACAAGGAGAGAGGAGAAGAAAAAAAAACAATTGACTTTGCTCTGCCTTACCTGTCAAAACAACAGGGGAAAAATGAGAAGCTCACTTTCTGCTTCTATCTCGTCTCCCCCCTGCCTGACGACAGCTCTATAAATCATTATGAAATAATTGTGTACTTTTAATTAAATGTGAGATGACTTGCTATCTGAGCGGTGGCACTGCGGTTTTGGTACAGCGACAGGGATGTGAGTGTGGGAAGCTCATCTTTGCTGCAGTGCTTTGGATGGAAGGCCATAACTCAGGCCGGTGCGGAACAGATATAGGCAGGCCGGTGTATATACAGCACCCCTGCCTCCAGCAGAAGGACCTTGGCAAAGGCAGTGTTGTAATTGAATGCTCTCTGTGTTGTGTTATTACACCCTGCAGGCTCATATTTCAGATGTGGCTGGGGTGCACTGGAGTGACGCTAACATCCTTATCTGAGATCTGACTGTTGGTCCTGGGAGGGAGGACATAAGAAGTGGTGCAACCAGCATGTCAGAAAAGCTAAGATAATGACAATCAATCCACCTTTTCCTACAGCAAAGTACTCTAAATGTTCCCCATGCTTCAGCCTCTCAGCGCAGAAAACAGTGCTAATGCTGTTCACATATAGACTGTAGTCCCATCATAACCCACGGCCATTTTCTTTATATACTTCTATCTTCTTTTGTTCCTCAATAGTTGCCTTAATGCACTACCTCGATAAATCTGATCCTTGTTTGTTTAATGTCTTGTGAATGGACATCCAAAGTGGTAATGGCTAGAGACAAAAGGAGAGAGAGAGAGAGAGAGAGAGAGAGAGAGAGTAAGAGGGAGAAAGAGACAAAAGAGATTGGCAAGTATATCTGGAAAGTATTTAATGTTCCTGCAAGCTGTTGCTTCCTTACTTTACTGAGAAAATTAGTCATGCAAAGACCTACTTTCAAATTCCCACTGTGAGATTTCAGAAAGATAATAGCAACCCTCTGCAACACTGCATAAACATAACAGTTTATGAGCTAAAAGCCGATGTCATTTGTAAAATCCATTTCAGGAAGCCACGCATTAGCATAGCAGGCTGGTATAATTCATGAAGTTTATTTCAAAGAAAGATATAATTGTGACACATTAATAAGTTAAGCCCTCAAATGCTGATTGCATTGTTCCCATCATTTCTCTAACAATTTATACGCTTCTGGGTTTCTTCTATCACCTGACCTGTCAGAGTGACGACTGACTACAGCTAATGACTACATTATGTTCCGTAAAACTGAGGTGACTGTGGTGGCCTAGTGGTTAAGGCCCTTAACCTACAATTGCTTGGATTGTAAGACTGTAATAATTGTAAGTCGCTCTGGATAAGGGCGTCTGCTAAATGCCTTACACGAAAATGTAAAAAAGGTCATCACCATACATACATAATGTTTTTATGCTACTGTAATGTAAATATAAAGAGCATTTGCACTAGAAAACTGCATGCAAACGATACATAAATGTGTCAGAGATGCTCCTGAAAACGCAAGTGGAACAACACCATCTACGCAGCCTCCCTAATTCCATCACACTCCTAATTTATGGATATTCACAAAATCTATAGAAGATACAGTACTGCATTGTTAGGACCATGTCTAGGGAAAGCTATAAGCTGGTATGATGGACCTAACACTTTTGTTTAATAGAAGCCAAAAAATGCATTAACAGGCAGTATTAAAAACAACATGGTAGATCAGCCAGATGAAACAGAGGCTCTGAACCATTTTATATAGTTACAGGTGAGAGAATAT
>JAYJMA010159027.1:0-13858 GCA_036873895.1 Parotocinclus cabessadecuia | reverse complement strand
ACACACACACACACACACACACACACACACACACACACACACACACACACACACACACACACACACACACTTTTTCTACTTTTGTCATGTAATATTGGATTGTTTTCCACAACAAAAAAATAAACAAGTATAACAAATATAATATTACAAGTTCTCAGTTTGGCTCCATTCTATACGTGTTGTGTGAAAATATAATACTGTTTTAGATCACATTTAAGCACAAACACTGTAAAATAAAATAAAAAATATAGGAAAATAAATAATTAATTTTTACACAAACTTTCAAACATCACTTTATGTATTTACAGACTTTTACAAGACGTATACTAGTAGGTCAAAATGACAGTGTATTTGAAACCTAATTTAATGACCACTGATGTGGTTGGGTTGGGTTTTTAAGAATTGCTGATAAACATGTCTGTGCAGGACAGACAAAAGAAAGTGTTCTGAGATTCATGGAAAGTAAATATTTACTCATAAATATGGTTCATGAAAGCACCTTTGTATATGACTTTCCTTAATCTCGTAAGACGTCACTGCTACTACTGTTAATACGGTCTGTATAAACAGACGAAAATCCATGGCTTATTCATTTTTATCTACTGAACAGAAAAGTGACAGAAGTGGTGGGGATGCAAAGCCTTCAAGAAGCCTTTAAGAGGCTCTGGGGGCTCTGGAAAGGAATTTATGCCTTGCCTATGAATCTACAGTGCATGTGTTGACATATGGCATATACTCATAGTTAGCATCAGTGATAAAACTTATATCTGCCATGTCACTCAGATCTCAAACACTGCTACAATATTTGTTATTGAACTCTTGAGTGCAGGTGTTCAGGAGTAATGAGCTGCAATTTGCTCTCAGCACTGAAATAAATGTAAAAATGTATATTCTCCCTGTATCAATAGAGAGTACATGGGGAAAGAATACAGGTGTGCTATTTATTGCTAATATTTCTTCATGATCTAACACCTGCATGATTTGAAGGCAGCCTATGTGCATGCCCAGCTGCAGTAAAAATGTATTAAAGGAAACCTTTCAGGTCCTAAATCTACTATAGCAGTCATGAGACTTAGCTGGACAGGCAGCTGATGGACAGAGAGCAATAGTAGTATATAAAAGTGCACAGTGCACTATAGCATGGCTGTTTTAAGGCATTTTAATGATGGAAGAAACAATTACATGAATATGACAGTTGTAGAACAGCTATATGAACAACCTGTTAATGCTGCGTGACTTAAATACTCAAACTATGTTCCATTCTCCTGTATTAAACGGGATGCCATTGTAGAACCCCAAATCAGAAAGATTAGGGACAGCATGGAAATAAAAAAAATATATAAAATACAAATTGTTCCTTACATTTGCTTTGACTTTAATTTCATTGCAGACATTATGAAACTGAGTTATTTCATGTTTTTTCTTTTCAACTTAATTTCATTTGATAGTAAACATAAATGTGTACATTTCAGACATGCAACTCATTCCAAAAATGGTCAGGGCACTTTAGGGCTAATTATGAAGTAAATAAAGGAAATATGAATGTTATTTCAAATAGTTGATGTCAGTAGGTGATTAATAATGATAATGATGATCATGATTTGGTACAAAAGTAGCATGCAGGAATGGCTGAGTCTCTGAGGAGCAAAAATGGGTGGATGATCTCCTGTTTGTCAACAAATGCATGAGAAAATGATTTAAATGTTTTAAAACTGTATTTTACAGTATTCTATTTTTTCTGATTTGGCTTGTTTTGCATTGTCTTATTGCAATAAAAACATTGCAAAAACATTCTCGTACTTTTTTACATTAAAGTTGCCATCACAGTATAAATTATCTTTGCCAAGGGTATTGACACAGCCCGATACCATGACAGGCCCTGGCTTTTGGACTTGCTGATGATAACAGCCTGGGTGGTTCTTTTTTGTACGATATGGAACACATGACATTTGTTTCTTCCAAAAGAGATCTGGAATGCTGATTTTTTTTCTGACCACAATACATTGGCTGTGCTGGTTCATCCCAGATGTCTTCGAATGGGTTTATAAAGTAATCAGCTATCAAACATTGAAATCTATCAGCAATGGATATATCAGCTATTGAATAAAGATTGTTCTTGATGCAGAGTCATGTGAGGGTTTGGTGTCTTTAGTGCACACTGATTATGTACCAAATCATGATTATAGTCACCTGTTGACATCACCTGACAATGAATGTATATTAACAAATTAAATGAAGTTGACTAGACAAGCAAGTAAATAAAATTCAAAATAAAAGTAAGAAACACTGTATTTGTTTTATTTGCATTTCCATACTGTCCTGACTTTTCTAGATTTGGTTTCTTGTATTTTAAATGATTAATAACTATTGAAAATAAAAAACAAATTAGAATAACAACAAACAAATGAAATGGTCATGCCATAAAATGCAGTCAAAATCAATTGCTTTTTATTCTAATTTACAGTCATTTAGGATGCTGACACAGACAGGAAAGGTTATACTTGGCACAAATCCAAGGTACCTTATCAATGTAGGCAACCATTTGCCCGGAGAAGCAAACTGGTTCAGTGTAACTGTCTTATCGTGAATTGATTCTGTGCGACCTTGAACATATCAGAATACGTCCTGCCTTGGACTCATTGGAAAAATCTGGTAAAACATACAATGGGATGATTACGCAAACTGTGCAAACAAATCCAGTAGCTTCCACGTTTCCTGTAAATCCCAATATATTATTTTAATAACATATTCTAAAAAATATTTTAATAGTTACGTTTAGCTTCTGTGTATTTAAACAATTATTGTATGTGTATTATTTATTATTGTTAGTGACTTTTTAGTGAGTTTTGCTCAGCCTTGCTAATCTGGAGATGTGGTCTTGATATTTGTCTAAGAAAATGCCTCTATTGTAAACACTACTGCTTAAATAAAATTAGATCTTTGATATTCTATTCTATTCCGTTCTGTTATATTAATAAAATTTGTACTAGGCAGAAAAAGGAGCATTCACATCTGAGGTTGATGCTTTTAATGCCAATTGTGGTCAGTGTGGTCTATGTGGTCAAAACTAGACGCCCATTACACTTTAAAACATGATACAGAAATGTAAGTAAATACTAGTCCTCTTTGATATGTCCAATTCTGGTGGGCACTAACAACACTGAAGATATGGGGACATTGTAGATACATTTTACCCCATTTATTTTTTGGGAGTGGGCATCCATTCCCAGGCTTGTGTCTGGGTACGAGTTATAGTTGCCTAGCCACAGTCATCTGTGCTTGTGTGATTAATGACCCAGTCTTGTTACACCACCAGAGTTTGAACTCGGTCACCTTGGTGATGGGTTAGTAAACTGTCACTGCTCTATCAGAGCGTCAGATTTATTTATTGTACATTTTATGAATGTAGTAAATACTAAGCATATTCATAGTCCTCCTAGAAACCAGTGTTTATACACTACTGAGCCCAAGTGGAAAAATCAGCGCTGTTTGGGTCAGTGAGCAGCTTGAAAGCTACTGAGTGCCAAACCATTGGCACCGAGTATGCAAGTTAACACAGTTCAATCAGTTTTTGCCACTAATACTATAACCATGCACCATGCAATTTCTGCAATTAGCACACCCAATTCTGCATGTGCATAAATGAATACACACAGACATTTTTCAATTCACTGTTAATAATATCTGACCTGCTGAAGAGTTAAATAAAATAATTATATATGAGAGATAAAATAAATAGTTTTTTTCATTAACAATAGGGTGGCACTTTTTTTTTTACGAGGGAACACCGTCGCCTTACAGCAAGTTTGATCCCAGGTGGAATGGCTAGAATCCTTTCTGTGTCCGCACTCCCACAATCCAAAGGCACGTAAGTTAGGTGAATTAATACGAAACTGTACTGATTAAATGTGTGTATTGATGTAACCTTGTCATAAATATAGCCATTATTACTTATTATGTAGCCATATAAATGTACAATATCAGCTACACTAGAATGCATTTATTTTTTGTAGCAATTCAATAAAAACAACAAACACAATTGTGATTACCAGAATGCTAACTTTTAAAAGTATGCATTGAATCTCATAAGGTCATTGTCTCTTGCAAACCTATATATTTTCAATGCAAACAGATGTATTCTTGATGGAATGTCCGTTAGTATTCGAATGCCCTGTCACTGAAAATGACAAATCCTTAGTTTATATGGGTGAAAGTTTTCAACGAATCAATCAGCCTTCTCTTAGCCTCTCCAGCATAAAGCCTATTGCAAATTTTGGAAATAATACAGTAGGCCACGGCTACAGTAATGTGTTAGAATGCTCACTGATCTATTTACACTAGTTATTTTGTGGTGGTGCTAATGAATGAAAGTGGCACATCTAGGGTGACATTTTTGGTATTGCTACATGCTTTTCAGGGTAATTCGGTTTCCTCCCACAGTGCAATGACATGCGTGTTAGGTTAATTGCTCTCGTTAAAGTACCCCTAGCGTGTGAGTGTGTGTATGACTGTGTGAGTGGATTTACCCTATGTTGAATTATACACCACAATCTACTATAAACATATGGACTCATTCTTATTTACAATGCAATGCAGTGAAACCTTCATCAAACAAATATGGAAATGTGTGAATGTTATCAGGACTCTGGGTTTCCTACAGACATAATAGATTATACCTTTGCTTGTGTTTTACGTGTTCATAGAGTGGACACACATATAAATCATCTACTGTTAATACAAATATTCATTTGGTGCTGACCTATCACCCTACAAATAAAACAGTGGCCAATATAATCAGTAAACATATCCACTATAATGATGCAGTTTATAAGTGATGAGTGTATAAGGATCGCCCATTTATCTCCTACAAATGGGATAGAAACATCAAAGACATACTTGCAGGGAGTGAAATAAAGTACCATTTAGATCATAATCATGGAACAATAGCCTGCAATGTGCTACTTGTACATTTATTAACACCACCACTAAGATAATTAGTGCAAAAACATCCATGATTATTACCCATTCTTCCTCATGAATCACTGTGGGAGTGGTCTGCTGTATTATTTGCAAGAGATGCAATCAGCTTTACATGAGCCTAAGAGAAGGTACCTTATCAATGTAGGCAACCATTTGCCCGGAGAAGCAAACTGTTAAACACATTTGTTAAACATCCAACGTTTTGCTATGGCACCATTTATATTTAACTGATCTACATTCATGGAACTTATGATTTAAACATAAACATTTTTATACATAAACTGGCCATTGTCAAGCCCTGAAATCATTGTCTTTTATATTTCTGTGATGGCATTATGCAAAAAAGTGCATGGAGATTTAGATTTTTAGATTTTAGATTTTATAACATATGCTGCCTTTAAGATGACATCTTTTCCAAGGACTCCATACATTTTTTCAACAAGGCAAAACCACATGCTGCACACATTACAAAGGCATGAAGAGGGTGAAAGAATTAGACTGGTTTGCCTGCAGTCCTGTTCTGTCCTGTACCTAGTTGATAATGTGTGGAGAACAGGAAAATTCAGGAATTGACGTTCAGTAACAAATGAAATGATGCAGACCAGACAAAACATGAAATATTTTGTGTTCATACTATCAGCAATAAAATACAAGTTAAAGTAAATGCAAAAAAAGTACATTTTTTTATTTAGCTTATTTTTTATTTGCTTTATCCATAACATCACAACTGTTTTTGGGTGGTAGTACCTGAAATGTGTTGGTCCTGTGGGAGTTCTGACCATTTGAGAACAGAATAAACGGGCCTAGCTAAGTACGTAAAGAAACAGACTGCATTCAGTAATTGCAGAACTAAATTGTGTTTCAGCATAGTAAAATGGAACTGCTAAATCAGACAATGAATGTTGAAACATGTTGGCTCATCTAATAAGGTGAATGGTGAATATACATTTACAAAGTTTAGCGGACACCATTTATCCTGAGCATTTGATTTGATAAAATGTACAGTTTAAACAATTGCAGGATAAGGGCCTTTTCAATTGTTCTCAGTGCCACTAATTATATTGTCAGCTTTTTAATGGTCTTACCTTTTGAGTAACATTTTAAAGTTAGTGAGCACTATTGTGAATAGCATGTATCCTAACAAGCATGTCTTGTGACACTGTGATTGCTAACAAATTGCCCTTGTCCTTTGGTTGTTAAATGGGTCCTTGAGCGCTGTCCGTGGTTCTGAACACAATTTCTGCCTGAGTGACTTGAACCATTTTCCCCTCATGCATTCTTAAATAATATATGTTTGGTTTTGAACCCCTTTGGACAAGCCACCTGTAGATTACGACTGTACAGAAGTTCAGAAGGTTTTTGTCCTAATATAGGCCCATAATAATAGGTATTCAGTGTTCAGTCAAAATTGACTTTATCATTTTGAGCATTTGGATGACATACTACCTTAGCCTCTGGTAAAGATAAGCTTGAATTTGTGAATAAGTGAAGATTCATTGATAGTATCTGAAATCCTGTAGTATTTAACTCATTGAAAAAATATAACAAATACAATAATGCACCAAGAAGGAGTTGTTGGGATCAAATTAAACTTTACTTGTGTGAATTTAATGATGATATTATGTACATGATTTTAATATTAGAGCAAAAGGGTAAGTGTATTGGGTAAAACTGTACAATTAAACGGAGAGTATACTACCCTGTTGAGCCATCTCTAGCCTCGACACAAGATGAGATACAGTTGAACTTTGGAGTCAAAACAAGTTCTGCATGGTATCCTGTAGCACATTAGCGCACTGAAGTTGCAACTGTTATAGCAGTCAACACGCTGTCACTAAGTTGTACACAACCCAGAAGTATCCTTTGAGAGCATTTTGATAGGGCAGCAGGGGAGGCACTTTTATGCCAGTGTCTAATCAGATCACACCTGTCATCCTTTACATGTCTGCCTGAGACCTAACTCCGTGAGATTGTCAGCAATCCAACTTTTCTATGTGGGTGTCTTTTATTTGTTAATGAATGTATTTCTCTACCATCAGAGAACACGGTTATAAATTTCAACACGCCTATAGACAACAGAGTCCTGTATTCATTTTATTGTAATCTCAAGACAATAATATCTCTCTAGCTGATGTACAGTTACACATGGTGTCTGAAAATCAGCACATAAGGACGTGTAATCATGTGCTGCAAAGGAAAATACATTTTTATTTTTGAATATGTATTCCAATTTTAAAGAAATGCTGGCTTCCACCACACAGTGACCAAATATTAGAACTCTAGCCCCACTGCAGGCACTGCTGTCTGGCAGAAAATGTACTGACTCATCTGGCAGTGATGAGGAGATGGTAACTTTATATCTGTGTCTTTAATTAGGTCAATGGCAGACTACACAGTCAGCTTTTGTAGGGGGAACAAAGTGATTACACATATAATGTCACTATATTAAAATCATCTTAAATGTACTATGGTGGTGTGTATAAAAATGAATGAGGTATACAGAAAAGAGTCTTAAACTAGTCTTAAACTTTCCTAGAAAACTAGGAAATAATCTTATTTTTATCGCATTGATAGTTACTACAAAGTGATTTCTGTATCTTTCTTGAAATCCCACCACAGATTTTCTATAGAATTTAAATCTGGAGACTAAGAAGGTTACTCCAGAACATTCCAGGACTGATTTCGTCGGTTGACTTGGAAGTGTGCTTGGGATCATTGTCTTGCTGAACAGTCATATTATCACCAAGGTTCAAGTTCACCACAAAAGGCAGAAGAACATTGCTCCTCAAAATGGTTTTGTAATTCTGTGACTGTATGATGCCAATCACATTGTCAACATTGCAGTTTCTGCAGAACAAAAACATCTCCACATAATAACTGGTCCACTTCAATGCTTGAAAGCATGGACAGTATTATTATAGTCATAAACCTCTCCTGTCTTGTGCCTGACAAAACTTATAGATGCAGTAATGTATATTGACAACAGTTTATGGATGCCCCTTCTGCTATTTTAACAGTGGTTACTGTAATATAATACATATGTTTCTGGATTCTTAATAGACAAACATTGGTAGTGTAATGGATTGATCTAAATTTTCATGTGTCTCTCAACATGACACATTTATAGATTTCTGCTTTCAACGAGTCATTTCATTAACTTTCTGACATCAGACATCTTAAAAATAAACTGGAATACCAAAAGTGAACCAAACAATATTGTCTAACTGAAGCCAACCTCACAATCACAGTTAGTGTTCAGAGGAACAAAGCCCATTGCAGCAGCAAAGGTTGGGAACAAACCCTGTATTTTGGGTGTCCAGAAACTTTTGTCTGTATAGTATATGACCAAATAACTCCATTAAACTGTGTCCTAAATCACTTGGGAACCTTCAGTGTAGCAGCATCCTTTTGAGGCCTTCTCCAGATCAATGCCTACACACAATCGTGTTCTGAGCTCTACAGGCAGTAATTTCATGCTCGTCGCTTGGTTCTTGCTTTAATATAGCAGTTGGGTGTCTTGTCTTTCCAAAGTCCAACCAACCAACCAATGGATTGTACCCCATGTAGACTCCAATCAAGGTGTAGAAACATCTCAAAGATGAATAAATGATAAATGTGTCTAAACTCGCGAAAAGTTCAAAAATTCAAATTTCATTTGATTGTAATCAATTGGTATTAAGGGTGCCAAAGTGTGCAAAGAAAATATCCCCCACCCCATTATACCACCACCAGCTTGATTTGTTAATACAAGGCAGAATAGATTCATGTTTCATGAGATTTATTGCACAAACAAAAAAGTAACAAAGCTGGCAACCCAACATAGTTTCTTAAAGAGACTTTCATTAAGAGGAATTGGTTATATATAAACTTTGCTCACAATAGCATAGTATTTATCATGGTGCAAGTACATTTGCATTTAACTATAAAGCAAACACGCTTATCCAGTGTACAATACAAACTTACAAGTTACAAGATTATTACTTACAAGATTTTAAGTTAATGGCTTTGCTCAAGGGCCTAACAGTGGCAGCTTGGCAATGCTGGGAAAATCCAGTATCTTAACTTTGTCCATGGTTGCACATATTACATAGTGTGGCATGTGGGTAAAACACTTGCCTTATAACCATTTCACACACCTTTACCTCAGATGGCAATAATTTTGGAGCTGACTGTTTCTATTGGCAACTTTCATCAGACAAAATGGACCACATTGTTCTGATCAGTATTTGGATATGCATGTCCCTGGGCATATCTTTTGATTTGATGGTAAAACAGTTATTAACATTTCCTCTTCTTAATCACAGCTATTAGCAATGTAACTAATATTTATAGCAACAGACACACATAAGCATTTCCCTTAGTGACTATTACCACAGAAAGGCTGGTCTGGTCTGGACTCACTTTTTTGCCTGCTGACTGTCCTGTGCAGCAGAGGACAAAATGATGTATTTACTGGGTTTTCCTGTACCTGTAGACAAATTGCTGGTTTCAGTCTGAGACCACATCTGCAGAACTATAATGTTAGCTGATTTACAGATTTCCCTTCTGATGGGGGTCATCTAGTTAAGGCTCTATGGCAGGTGGGAAAGGGATGATTCTGGATAGGAAAGGCATGCAGACCTCCAACCAGGCTGGTTTCTAACCATGAGAGTGGCAAAGCATGCTTGTACAGGCATGCACTCCCTGATGTCTGTGCCAGCACGGTCCTATACCTGGGTCTAAAGCATCCGCTAAAGACATGGTCTTTCTTCCAGTTTTAATTCATCAGATCATCTTTTATCCTCTAGTTAAGCTGTCGTTGTGTGATGTGGTAGAGCTTCTGCAATTGCATTTGTTCAGTTCCAAGTTCTCTTGTTGTTTGATGTAGGTAAAAAAAACTTGACTCTTTTCTGTTCTCGCTGTTGTCTCTGTCCATGTACAGATTAATCATAAGAACACAAACATAAAACAAACCGAATGAGAAGGAACTCGAGGAACAACATGTATGTACTGTTTATGAATGGGTGAAAAAGTACACAAAGTCCTTAAGTAAGCCTTAGTGTTTGCAGCTGAATTTCACAAATGAATAGTTCTGGGAGGTGGTCGAGAGATTACATCTTGATATTGAGAACCTCCTGGAACACCCTCTTCCAGAAGTAAAAAACAAGGCAAATAAAAAGACCCTTTATTCCTTTTGATACAAGTATCCCTCTTTCTTTGTGTTATGAGTGCATTTGCTAGAGCAGTCCAATACTTCAAAATGATAGTGCATTATAGGAATGACTGCAGCTGTGAAGCAGGACACCACTTAAAACTTGTGCTGGAGCTTTGGGCAGCAAGACAGCCAGGTACTTCTTACTGAAGAAACTTAGGTACGGGAAAACCTAGGAGTGAAGGCCATTGGGAGGTGGTGTTGGGTATAAAAACTTAATCACGGAACAGAAGGGAAAATTGAAATATATAGGAAGTTAAGGCAAAATAGCTAAAATTAATTTAATTTGATGTTAAATGGAATATTGTCTCAGCTTTACAATATAATATTGTCTTCTATTATCAATGGCCAATCCCAAATTGAACAAATCTAGGGTGAAAATGGCCAGTAAAAACTTCCAAAATGCTATAATTAAGAAATTGAAACACAAACAATGTGCAAAATATATGGCATTATTATTATGACATTTATATGACTAATATGGACTCTTTACCTTTATTTCAGAAAGAGTGAAAATTGTGTCACTGTGTGAATTTTTAGATGAGGGTTTGTTATAAATATATTCACAGCAGAATAAAATCTATGATGTGTGATTTCATCCACTGTGACTGTTTATGAAGGTTTTCAAAGTATGTAAATGTTTTGAACTAAAATGTATAATATCGGGATTAACTTCAACAACAATAACAATGGATGAACTAATGCAAATATTTGGAATGTGGCTGGAAATTTGAGTACCCAGAGGAAACCCATGCAGACACAGTGAGAACAAAGAAACTCCACAGGCAGTGGCCGGACCGAGACTTGAACCCATATCTCTGGCGTAGTAAGGTGACAGTGCCAGCGTGCCACAGTATATGAAAAGAATTTTAAGGTTACTTGAACAGTACTAATATACAGTGCTACCTTGGTTCTTCTTCTTAATTCATTCCTGAAGGCTTGAGTGTCAAATACGATGAGTACCAAACATATACAGGTATTTCCCATTAGGATTAATCTAAATTGAATTGATTTATTTTAGACTACCAGAAAATCAACACTCTATAAGGCATTATTTGCATTAATTTAGTTGTATTATACAGGTGCTCCTTGATTTATGATAGGTATATATCCTGATAAATTAATCATTTAAATGTATCATTGAAACGAGGAGTTTAAAGAGAGTTTGGTAAAGCAGATTATGCTGTATCAAAGCAGTGCCTATGACAAGCGATGATCAGTAGGTTGATGTATAAAACACATTTTTCCAAAATCATTAACACTTTTACACATGTATTATTATTTTATATTAAAGAGTTTAAAAAAACATCAGGTAATGCAATGGGTAATTTATTGAAAGTAAATGTAACAACACCAAAGATGGTGGAGGCACTCACAACGTGTCGGGTGAATCAGGCATTTTTAATTAAAAAAAACAGAGTCGGACAGTACAAGGTTGAAAACGGAATACACAACTATCGGTCCAGAGGGCAAAACGAGAGGCGAAAACAAGGTACACAAAGCTAGGTCGGCAACGGTAAGAAAGCGATAACTAACATTCACAAGAAGCGCTTAGAACTCGGAAAGACACGAGACATAGCAAGGAGTGAGTACAGAAGTGCCACGTACATGTGGTGCTTGATTAGATGTGAAATGAGCTACAGGTGTGTACAATCAATAAGAAAGTGGAGGAGCGTGTACGTGCGTGGGTGTGGTCCGCTGAGCCGAGGTTTTGCGTGACAGTGAAAAGTAAAAGCAAAACATTTACTCTATTGGTGAACTCAGAGCACTAGCATAGCTGCTGAAGCTAACTGCAGCCTGCGTTCTTGAGCTTTCTGCTTCCTTTTTGGTTGCCAGTCTACAGTCATGGCCAAATGTTTTGAATGGCAGAACCACTGAGTTTTCTGCCTTAGATTTTTTAGAACCTTTTGTCAGATGCTTTAATAATTAAGTACAATTATAATTATTACTTTAGGGTTTTTTCTACTTTTTATTGATAAATACATCCAGTTTAGCAAATGCTTAATATTTACATTGTTGACCTTTCTTTTTAAGTCTGTAAGTCTTCTGCAATTCATCCCAACATGTTGTATATCAGCTTCTGGGCAACATCTTGAACGATGGCAAACCATTCTTAACTAGTCAGCGCTTGGAGGTGATCACAGTTTCAGGGTTATTGTTTGTCCACCCTCTATTTGAGGATTGACCGCAGGTTCCCAGTGGTATTAAGATGTGCTTTTCTGGCCATGGACCCCCCAAAAAGGCCACTTGTTAACACATTTATGCCATATGACATGGCACTCATCTTTTCTAGATGCCCCAAACAGCCGGAAGGGGTCTTCATCAGAGAAAATAACTTTACCCCAGTCCTGTGCAGTCCCATCCATATTGTTCCTTGATGTTTTCTTGGAGAGAAGTGGCTTCATTTCTGTTCTTCTTGACACAAAGCCATCCTCCAAAAGCCTCCACTTCACTGTGCATTCAGATGCACCAACACCTGCCCACTGCCATTCCAGAGCAAGCTCTGCACTGTTCTCCTAGCTGACTCATGTTTAGCAGGTTTGCTTGACTTTCTTGGGCTCCTTGAAGACCCCCCCCAACATTCAAATTTGGCAACTTTCAAAGCATGATTCTGTTTCTGCACTTTGCACTTTTCCCTGTGATAATTTTGGAAAATGTCGCCACAAGGTAATAATTGTGAGATCTCATCCTCATAATGACCATTTTCTACAAACACCCCCACACAAACACAATGATATACTCTTGAACTGTGTTGTAATATTGATGCTTGCCCAAAACTCAATTATAGCGAGTTATATTCTGGTCACAAGAAGGCTGTGACATTTACATCATTTTCATTCTCGACTAAAAATTTAGTGACCCCTAATTCCTTTTCAACGGGGAAAAATCCTTCCTATCAGGGTAGAAATGTCTAATCAGGGACAACCAATAACATTGATCTAAAAGTTCACTATGTAATCAAAGGTTTGTGGACATTGGTTTGGAGTTTCTACTAGATTCACTGTGAGGTCAGACATTGCTGTTGTACAATAATCTCTGATTTGGCATTCTAATTAAGCAATAGATTGATCTTAGGTCAGGGCTAGGCAAGTCAGCCTGATGGTGAACTGTTAAATTTAAATTAAACATTTATTTTGTCACCTTCCTATATAAATCTATATGAAAATTCAATGCAAGTCTACAGTTTAGTTGGTTAATTAGTTGTACTATTGCAAATATAGAAACATCTTGAAAACAAAATAAATCACAGTACTTTAAACATGTGTTATATAAGTTTTGTTACATTCCTGAGTGAAAGCACATGAAAACCCTCAGGTCCTGGCTAAAGCCCTCATTATTTTTATATTCTGGGCTGTTAAGAAGTAACAATATCCTACTTTTTCTGTAGTTTACCAAATTCCACTTTTAAGATCATAATTGTTTTATTTTATAAAACATCATTAATGGTGCAAATAAACAGCAAAGGCTGTTCTGAAAGAATTTGCATAGTGTTGTACTCAATGTAACGCTTTTGTCTGACATTTGATAAGAAGTCAAAAAAATTAATTAGAATTTATTTTCGTTTTCTTTTTTTCGTTTTATATTTCACTTGAAGTTATTGTTTTTTTATCACATAACATATGCCTTCGTAATAATTAAATGCATTTTCTTGTATTTACACTGGAAACAGCATTTGTATATACGCTA
>JAYJMA010159017.1:0-13859 GCA_036873895.1 Parotocinclus cabessadecuia | reverse complement strand
GCACAGCTGCCTCACAGCAACAAGGTCCTGGGTTCAATCCCAGGGTGGAGCGACCTGGGTCCTTTCTGTGTGAAGTCTGGATGTGAGGTTAATTGGTGTCTATAAAAGTGGCCCTGTGTGTGTGTGTGTGTGTGTGCCCTACGATGGATTGGCGCCCCGTCTAGGGTTGTTCCTGCCCTTGCGCCCAGAGTTGCTGGGTGGGCACCGGCTGCCCCATGACCCTGTATGGATTAAGTGGAAGATAATGAAGGAATGAATTAATATTATTATGATTATATTCCTTTTGCTTATTCCTATTGCTTATTTACCAAATAAAATATGTTTATCCCGTTGGCAGATTTCTTTGCTTAACATAACATTATAATCTCAGTACACGTTTGTTAGTTGTAAATTGTAGAGCTTTATTGCCAAGATAAAAGAATCAACAGTGAGCAGATATTATTTGGGTGGTGGGTTGACCTGCTGTAATTATCTCCTCAACTTCTACCATCTCTCACTTCATGAGGTGAAATGTTTGGCTTTTAAGCACTTTATGAGCTAATAAATGGGATTGTTACAACAGGAAGGAACAGGAACTCAAATGCTCCTTAATGCAAAAACGTACCTAACCCTAACCTCGCCTAATGTGCATTAGGTACATCTTAAAATGAGCAGAGGGAGAGATAAGCCAATGTTTTAAAACCCAACCCACTCCGCTCCTTCCTCTCACTCTTCCCTGCAGCAGCTCGTACCTCGTATTGTTTGATTTTATTTTTTCTTTTAGTCTTGTAGGCTTTTTATGTAACATACACACTACGATCGGCTCCTCGGGTGACAGACATCGATCTGTTTCTCACTAACTCCAAATTAAAGTTAAATAGGTCCCTGTACACTGCGTTCTCGGAACTACAATTGTACCCCGTTCCTGTGGTGCTAACACACAAGAAAATGGGCGCTTTCTCCAACGGTTCAAGACCTTATTCTAAATTTCCTAAGTGCAATAGCACATATAGTGTCTTCTTTATGATAGAAATCCTCAAAAGAGCTTTACTAGAGTAAAGTGCAGAGAGCAGTGGCAAGGAAAAGCGCCCAGACTCTTAAATAAAACCAATAAGTTAGAAAGTTTGGGAGGAACTCATTTCAAATCGTCCTTCTCCGCAGTCTTTCTGAAGACGAAATGTTCTGAATAAAAATTGGAATCAAAGTTACGTTGGGTAATATGGTAATATGGACTATGGTAGCCTAGCAGTTAAGATACTGGACTCTGGACCAGAAGGTCCAGGGTTCAAATCACCACCTCTGCCAAGCTGCCACAGTTGGGTCCTTAAGCAAGGCCCTTAACCCACAAATTGCTTGGATAGTAAAACTATATGAGATGTAAGTCGCTCTGGATAAGGGCATCTGCTAAATGCTGGAAATGCTAAATGTAAACCTAACAAACGACTGATTTTGCCCAATTATATATGGACTTGTCCAGACTGTCTGTAGGGAGGCTAGACCAGACCAGACGAGAACATGGAGTTCTCAAGACTTAATGCAGAACAGGGCGTCAGAATCGTCCCTGTAATACAAGACATGGCCAAAAGTATATGGACATGCTTTCTGATGAGTGGCTTCACACGCTCTGCTAACAAGTCCTTAAAATCATACATACAGCTATATAATCCCCGTAGACAAACACTGAAGTTGTCACACTGTCACACAATATTAGGTCAACCCAGTACAACTGCTGGGTGACAATGTTATTTTGAAGAGAAAATGATCTAATCTAATGTTTAGTTATGAAGAGATTGTTTTTTTTTTTATCTGTTTGTTTACCAATGCAACAGCATTAATGGCTATTCATGACAGGAGCAAGGTTGAAGTTTTAGAGCAACCAGTTGACTAAACCAGTTGACTAGTCCATAGTCCAACTAGCTCATAGAATCAAAGGTACAGATTGAACCGGAGATCTCTAGAGATCCTCTGTGAGGCGCTTGAGTAAACACGCTTTTTAGTGTAACTTGTAATATTTTATGATTTATAACATTCCTTTATTGTTCAAATTAATATTTTTGTGTTTTTTTTAACGTAAAAGTTCTGCAAAAACCCGTAACTTATTTTTCCCATTAATATTATTTGAAAACCCGCGATGCACCGAGGCCGCGAAAGCGCGGGAACACTGCGCGTCCTTACTGTGAATTCAATCAGTTTTTTTAGCCTGCGCATGAGGGGTGTGCATATCGTATTGTTCTCGCTAATATTGGTATCATTTTTTTAGACGATATAAAACATCCGTATCGTGATATTCCAACATCTTTATGGAATGGCGTAATGGATTTACACAGAGTATGGAGTTACTTCCATTATATCACTCCTAGGCAGAGCACAGATCTGGCAGTAAGTGGCTTCTGCAGTGGTGGAGTTTGTCCCAAAAAGGGGGGGCGACTTCGGTAGAGTGGAGGTGGTTTTGATCCAAAATATCAGCTGTATAACAAACTACAGTGATAGGTAAGCTATGCAAAAGGTCTGTAACAACAAACCGAATCTGTTTCACCACCCAAGAGCACGTTAAATCTGAATCCGAGGAAAAAAATGCCGCGAGGTCAGGTATTTTAAAGTATAAAATGTATTTTGTTGCAGTTGTATGCTGTTGAATTATATCGCCAAATATATCGTTATCCTAAAATATCGCGACATTATTTTAGGGCCATATCGTCCGCCCCTAATTTGGAAGTGATTGCAGTTTGCTGTAGGTCTCTGTACCTGACTGTTTCAACTGAAACGTTACGGTTTTAAAATGTACAAATGTTGAAGTAACAAAATCAATTTCCACCATCGCTTAAACACACTGGACTTACAGAAAAAGTAAAGTAAATGAAGACAAATCGGCTCACACTGGCCTGATGCTCAAATTCGTACAGTACATAATTTAAAGAAGAAAGCAGGACAAAAGCCCCACACATCTAAAAGCTTAAACAATATACAAAGTCTGTTCAAAACAACTTTGAACAATCAGTTCACCTTGGTGTAGCCTTACAGCGCGAGTGTACAGAAACCACAGTAAAAAGCGTAACACACAGGCTATTGTACTCTGCCAAACTGTCTACGAGTTGTGTGGTTTAATTTGTCGGTTTTTTTCTTTGGGTTAAGTGTTGCGTTAATTCACCCTGGAACACTGTGTGACACCGGGGCACCTAACAGCCTATAAAAATGTTCAAACGTTTTCCGTAAGATAGAGCAGTACATTGTGCTATTACGACACACAAAGCACACTGCTCGCTTGTTCGGAGTTCAATCTGTTTTTATGACACAATGCTGCAGCCCACAATTACACACTACGGGAAATCATTTAACACCGCACAGGTTCATTCAAACCTGTACACAACAGAGTGCTTTATGCTCAACTCATTCTAGCTGATCATATTATTCAGTAGATATGCAACGAAAGTACGTCCCCGAAACCTTGCAGGTGAAAATGTGGTTTATTTGAAATGTAATTCCCTTCCAAAATGTCAGTATCAGTAATTAATCTACGGTCTGCACCGTATACAAGGAAGAAAATACTTGCCAAAAGTGAATGTAAAAGTTACATTGTATAATCTCGTTCTTCGTGGCATATTAATTGGTGCTTGAATGGAAATAACTAAATCATTTTAAATGGAACGAAAACTTCCAGGGCAGCACGGTGGCTCTGTGCAAAAAGGTCCCGGGTTCAATCCCAGGCTGGAAGGGCCTGGGTCCTTTCTGTGTGGAGTCTGTGTGTGCTCCCCGTGTCTGCATGGGTTTACTCCGGGTACTCCGGTTTCCTCCCACAGTCCAAAGAAATGCGTGTTAGGTTATATTTGCAGCATTTAGCAGACGCACTTACAAGTCATACAGTCTTACAATTCAAGCAATGGTGGGTTAGGGGCCTTGCTTAAGGAGCTGAACTCTGGCAGCTTGTCAGAGCTGGGATTTGAACCCTGAACCATTAAGTCCAGAGTCTAGTACCTTAACCGCTAGGCTACCATAAAGGTAAACTTAAGAGCATGTCTTGGTAATTCCGGGGTTTGAACCCAAAACCTTTCACTTAAGATAACGAGCTAACCACTACCCTACAGAGACAGCTGTTAATTGTTAATTGGTGTCTCTAAAGTGGCCCCTAGTGTGTGACTGTGTGTGTGTGTGTGCCCTATGATGGATTGGCTTGTGTCTAGGCTTGTTCCTGCCCTTACGCCCAGAGTTGCCGGGTGGGCAGCGGCTGGCCCGTGGCCCCGTGTGGACTAAGCAGAATATAATGGATGGATTGAAATCCTCCGTGCTGTTGCTTGTCTTGTCACACAGCACCTTTTTTGCAGAGTGATGCAAAAAATCCCATCTGCACGATGGGTTCGTTTTTACATTGTCGAATATGTTAGTCTTTATGAGCAACAGCCGTCTTTTCCAAAGCCATGTGAGCAATAAATTAATTAATTTTAATATAGAAATGAAATCTTCTGACGTAGAATTCGAGCGTCATAAGCTTTAAGTAGCTCGGTTTGTGGTACTATAATAACATTCTGCATGCATTCAGTGAGCCTGCCCAGTAGTCTATCCTCTCTGGCCGCATAACACTGTTAATACGTGACCTCCTCAGGTGTGTTTTTGACTGTTTTCTCACAAAGTGAGTGACAAACTCAATCATGTCAGTTTCCACAAATAAGATCACAATTCACACAAATAGGAACACGTGAGATCCAAATATGAGGTACGTATCTTGTTGGGGCAGGACCCGAGTCAAATGAAACACTGCATCCACAGATTTAAGTAATATCTATCTACTCTACTATATAGGGCATGAGAACGGTTTAAACACAAACCTAAATCGGCAGGAAGCAAGCTAGATGGGATTATATGAGGCAGTAAGAAAAATAAATTATTTTAATTAGTGATGCTGATGATATTCTAGCACGAAACTGACTGACGAGAAGGCAAGCTTCTTCGTGTTTATTAAATTCATTTAAAAAGCGTGAAATCTGCCACGGTTTCTCTGTGCTGCATGTAATAGAATGTCATTGTATTTTGCCTTCTGGGTATATTGCTACACAACTGTGTAATTCAGTTCTGCTTTGTGTTGTGCTGTTTATGCTTTATGTGTTGGTAAGTTAAGTATACATTTTGTATTACATATGGGAGCTGCACGCGCACACACACACACGCGTACATACACACAGACATACACACGCGTGCACACATACACACACACACATACACACACATATACACGCACACATATACACGCACACACACACACACACACGCGTACATACACACAGACATACACAGACATACACAGACATACACACGTGTGCACACATACACACACATATACACGCACACATATACACGCACACATATACACGCACACATATACACGCACATCTCTAAACCATATATACACACAAAAAGATCTGTTTTGAGTTTCCAGGGGTTCTAGAACGATTAAGCAGGTATTTTGTTAACCTGTCAGCTACATGTGAGTGAAGGCTATTAGGATCTATAGGTGTCACTTCCTACCCTTTAGGACTATATTACACTGAAGACTCACACCTCTGTGAATGCACCGACACTCCCGGAATGCCTTCTTAACACACTTGGCCCTCCGAAACAAGAACACATGCCCTGAAAAACCACTCCTCTAGTGCGAGTGTGTGTGTCATCTGTCATCTCCTGCACCCATTCAGAGCACCTGACTGGCACAAAGCCCAGACGTGACCTGCCCCAATGTGGCCGGAGCTGTCGAGAGACATGAAGGGTTTAGAAGAGCTGCAGGAGTCATGTCTGCTCTCACACATGACACCTCCACACTCGCCAGGAGAGGGACGAACACATGCCACGCATGCCAGCGCGAGAACTACATACACACAGCGGCACTTTGAGAGGAATAAAGCAGACACGGCTGTCAGAAACACATTCTTGAGTGCAGGCCCAAATCAACATGTGTGCGCACACATTTGCACAAAGCACACAGACTGCCCCCCCCCCCCCCAAGTGCCCTTTATAAACTGTCTTTGTCCCAAAAGACTATATCCTTCATGTACCACCCAACCAACCAATTACTATGACCCCAGTATACCTACACAAACAAGAACACACATGTGCATGCTCGACATTCTAGACAGACCTTCAATGACTTGTGTGTTTAAAGGCACACTTGTTGGGAGTGATAAAGGCATAGGCCCACTTCTAAAGCGATATGTGAGACTGAGTGGCACTGCCGCCAGCCGAGATCACTGGAAACAGACAGAGCGGCACACGATCAGAGGGATTAGCAACCAAAGAGCTAACACACACCCATACACTGGCTAGGACACACAACACGTGATTGTGATTTACCACAGAAATCATAAAGACAAATGTCCAGTCCGATGCAAAATAAGTTTTGGAATAGGAATGAATGTTTTTGACTTTATCAACACTAGGAGAGGGAATTAGGGTAAAAATGTTATATTTTTTATATATATATATATATATAGTTTGTACTACATTTGTGATCATAGAAAAAAAATGCATCCATAGCAACAGGGAAGCCATGAGAGTGACTTAATATATATATGCCATGAAATCAATTAACGAAATCATTTGTTTTCACATCCAAATTATAATGTATCTATGACAACCAAAAACATGTATTTACAAATTTAGCTGTTTTTATACAAATGTCAGTCCGTGAATCAAGAACTTGGATTGATTTATTAGTGAAATAATAGTGAAAATTATTTGTAAAGTGTTTGACTGGTGGATTATCATTTACACATTTGTAAGTATTTTGAAACTAATCTCTTTCCATATTTTCAAACCATGTTTTTGAGAAGTACCCATTCATAAAAAAAGTCCAACAACGAAGGAATGCACAGAAAAATTTACCCAGATCGTCATTTGTTTTGAAAAACTTCCAACTGGAAACGAGCTATAAGCCGCCCCTCATAATTTGCATTTGATGTCATCCATCTTAATATGATAAGGTTATGCATGCTGAATGAATCAGTTTTGTCCAAACAGCCAATCCGATGATTGTATGCAAATATCCGAAGTTTAGGTCATAACTTGGCAATATTTTATATGATTCTAAAAATTATTTCCCTTCTGTAAAGCCTTCAGTCTCTGATTTTTAGATAAAGTCTTAAGTCAATTTTAATTTTTTGCGAGAAGAGCCGGTCTTTGCCAGAGCATATGTTTAAACAATCAGAATCGAAAGAAAATTGTGTGCATCGGTGCATCTCTCCTACAAGTCAAAAATCTTCTCATTTTTTCAAATTTCAATTGGTGCACAAGTGGCACAGCAGAGTAATTAGTAAGCTGGTTCGATTCTGGTGGGGGTCTGCTGGCTGTGTCAGGTATCCCATGAAAGCACGTCTGACTGCATCTGAAAGATGAGAAACTGGATTGGGGACCATCCCCCCTTGTTGCAACAGCGACCCTGATGGTCTGTCCAGGGCACAGTTAACCAAAGTTAGAGGGATAGGAACTGAAGGCCCTGTGACCCTGGCCCAGAAAAGTGGGGTTAAAACCTAAATGTAAAACATTTGGAGACTTATTTGGACTAGTTGAGTGTTATCCAGATAGAGATTCAAGCTGTCCAGGTATTCTTGTCACAACATCTGTGTCTGAATTTTCTCCCGCACTGCATAATCACTAATTAGAATACTCTACATGGAACACTTTATAGGACACCACTTCAGACAGCAATAACCTGAGAATGCACTGAAAACACATCGAGAAGCACAAACACAATGCTAGAGTACACTAAAAATCCTTGGTCAGTCATGTTATTATACATAAAACTCTATTCCTTTGCATGCGTTCTTGTTTATAAATAACCATAATTAAGGGAAAACCTAAGACTATGACATGACTATGGGGATGACTACAGCTGTGCTTATTAGCCATTTCCTGATAATGACTAACAAAATACTATTTGGCAAAGTGAAGAGCAGGGTTCAAATCTCCTTGTAGAGTTACACATTTACGTCATTTAGCAGACGCTCTTATCCAGACACAGACACACAACATACAGGTAAAATATGCACAGCACCTTTATCTTTTGAAAAGAGGATATGATTTGGTGGGAGAAAGTTCCAGCTGAGAACCTGATTGGCCAGTGCTAGGTAACGCTGGAATACGGATGACATCTGGGCATTGAGGTTTTCCCTACGACTGAATTCTTGCAAAACCTCCATAGTAAGTACAAAGATCTGCTTGAGGTCATCCTCCTGGAACGCAAAGAAAAATGCATGAAAACCAGACTAAATGACAACAACACATTAATTAGAAAACAAATTAAATTGTCCAAAAATAAAACCGATGCCTGACCTGAAACACACGCTTGCAGCTGCCATGGAACTCCATACTAAGGCCAATGTTACTGGTTTTATTGGAGCTGGAGAATTCGCTTAACAGGGCTGTCAGGATGGAGCATGCCAGTGTTTGCTACAGAGACAAAACGTAACGAATCACGTGCATTCTCTACATGCAGAAATTTATCAATCTGAGCTCCTACTGACTGCATACACTGTTTCTATTCCCGCAACTCCAGCTACCTGCACACTAAATGTAATCAAAGCCATAAGATCTAAGAATACAAGTCCACTAAGAAGAATTTTCAAGTTATTTATTGAGCTGTAAACTGAAAATGAAAACCAATATTAAACATACTAAATTACATACTAAATTATGTGCAATATAAAATAAAAAATGGATTTCATGAAATGGGCTTGATGAACAACACCAAATATAAATTACTTCTAATAAATAAAAACATGCATTAACTGGGGAGATAAATAATATTGGCAAATTTAACCTGAATTTTATTTTGTTCTTTATGCATTTATACAGTAAAAAAAAAAAAAAAAATCTTAATTACACAACATTGACACTACAGTGTGGAACTATAGCTTATCATCCCCATGTAGTCCAGCAGCACCCTCTAGCGGAGAGAATCAGCGAAAATTTACATCACAGTCAAGAACTACAAAATAAAATATTTTTTGCAATATTTCGGTGTTAAATACTGCAGTACATATTTAAATGACATTCTTCACTAAATAAATGACAATCTAAGATTGTGGCTGCTTACAGATCCATTCAGTAGTAAAACCTTCAGAGAGCAGAGTAGAGAAAACAATGTTTCTAAATGTTCAGGCCACAACCAAGAACTAGAAAGGCAACGTTCATGAACAAACGTTAAAAACTTAGTTTGTTAAACACAGATAACGTCTAAGTGACAGTGCTAAGATGCTGATGGCTGTAATGGGGTATCAAGACTTTTGGCTATAATGGGATTCAATGTGTAAAGTGGTAATAGAACATTGTTGCTAAGGCCTTGGGAATGTAAGTAATATTGAAATACATTTTGCTATATTTATGGCTATTTGTATTATAGCTTTCCAGAAAAATGGCCAAATATCATTTTACTGTTCCAATATTTATGGCTATGTAGTAATTCAATAAATATGGAAGTCTGTCATGATAATTGAGGATAATATTTTGCATATATAAGTCTAGTCCAAGGATTACCCACCCAAAATCCTGGAATGGAATCTTTTACCAAGTGGATCAGGATTTTAGTTCTGTTACCATTTTGGACGCTCAGTCCAGGTGTACTATTACATGCTGTTAACCAATATTAGCAATCTGCAGTCCATATGCACCATATAGCCATAAATACTGGGGCAGCTACATTACCTGTAGTCATTCATATCTAGACAGCTAATGATTTATAGCCATACAGGTAAGTCCTCGTTTTACAATGGCACGACTTAACAACATGTTGCCTTTACGATGGGAATCTGATAAGAATTTTCCTGGGCCAGCAATACGTAGTAAACACAGTACTCTTCTCTTCATGGTTTGGACAGTGTGAGACTTGGGGATTCATGAACGCTGGGAAAAGTGAGAAAATGCTGCGGTTCAAGTTCTGATTTTATTTTTATTTTTAACCGTGTTGTATAACGTGGCCTATCCATGATATATACCGTATGTACAAAACTCCTCGAGCTGAAATGACTTCAGCTTACACATCCCCATCTTAAAATCAGAGAGTACCCTGTATATTGACAGCTAAATGACTGCTTAACATAAATACTTAATAGTATCAATCCATACATATAAATGACCTTTACCAATAAATATCTCAACAATATATATAACATTGCGATAAATATCTGGCCATTAAATAGCCCACAAGAATAAATATATGGACCACTTACGATGTTAACATGAATTTGTAGACACTTAAGTAACCCTAAAACATAAATACCTGCAAAACTACAAGGCAAATAGCAAAAAAGGCAGCTGAATGTCTGGTCTTGACTGGATTATTTTAAAAAGCAGATTGCAACATCTAATGTGGCAATTCAGCATAACAGAGAAAGTGATAATTAAAACAAGCACCCAATTCAGCTATAAAGTAACTCGAAAGTTGTAGGTGATTGCAGAAAATAGTTGCTGAAGGCGAAAATAAGAAGAAAAAAAATAAGTCAAAATTGAGTAAATTACCACAGTTGGATTTCCACTGCTTATGAGCTGGCTGACTTCATGGAAGATGCTCTTACAGTTGATGGATTTATCTAATGAACCACGCTTTACTATGACTGCAACCGCCAACAAGATCTGCTCTCGAACATACTTCTGTAGACTGCAAGTTAGAAACACAACACAAAAGATGAGCAAATCATGTAAATAGTAAAGCATAAGGTCACAAAAAAATAAAGGCACAACAGTAGAATCTTAGTCAGATCTTTTAAACAGCACACTTACTTGGGTCTCTGTAAGACATAAGTAAGGAGGAATGTTCTGAGAGATTCAATGCTGCTCTTCTCTAGCAAGATCCATTCTCTTACCACAGCCTCCATTATGGCCGTGGCAGCTTGGAACAACACGTAGTCCACCTTACTTGTCTCTGGAAAATAAATACATTGATTTTTGAAATTCAATGTATATCTGACTCTCCAATCGTTGAGCAACGAAACTGCTCAAACGCTCACAAAAGCTTTTCAACACTCGCGTCTTTTTTGTAGAGTCCCGCTTATCGATCATACAGTAAATTAAATCGGTTTTCTGCATGATCCGGTGTTTAGTGGTCACTTCCATAGCCTAACATGAATAGCATAGTGCTTTTACTAACTTGAGATCAGAATTCAGCACGTGGCCTACAGAGATTTAAATATGGCTCAGCTGCTTACGGTTGGCGGTATAGTACAAACAGATCACGATAATTAAGGACATTTTCACAGTGCATGATATTTAGCATAATACGTGTAATAGCAGTAGTGTCATTCTTAAACTACTATTCAAATATTGTCCAACACTTGTGCACTTAATCCAATTAAACCAGAATAATTAGACTTTATAATTAAGCATACAGTTGTTCTGTGTTCTATAATTAATAAAAACATCCTTAAAATGCACAGAACAGCATATAGTCTATCAGGATACAAAATTTACAGCACAATAAAATATTGTCAAATTGCCCAACCCTAGCTAATCAAATGTGGAATTTGACCAAATTAACAAAGGCAAAGTTAAGGTCTCTGCTATCTTTATTTAACAATCATGATGTTTCCATTAAAATAAAAGTTGAACCAAAATATTTCTGTTTGATGTCAAAAGTCATCATATCTCAACCCAACAGAGCCACACTGGGATGTGGTGGAATAGGAGATTCAGACCATGGATGCGCAGCCTACAATCCACATTAACTGTGTGATGTGTGCAGGTCATGTTAATTGACTTTTGACTTCTGCAAGCCAGAAGGATGATTGCTTTATACTGGAAAAAAAAAGTTGACTTCTATAAGTAGAGAAAGGGCAGGAGAATTGAAAAACATATAGGATCGTTTGGTGGAATTTTTGGAAAGACAAAATACTAAAACATCTCAAGGTGCTGTTTGCTGTTAAGTGCATCCACTTGGGTTTTTTTCTTGGCTAATTTATTCATTCATTATTACTATTACTATTATTTATTTTAATTGCTGTATGTATGTGAATGTGTGAATTTCACCACTCATTTTATTCTACATTGTGATGGCAAATATGATTATGTCTGTAAATGGTAAGTGGTATTGTTTAGTTTTTTTTTTGTTTTTTTTTAAATTAATGTCACTAGATGTATTGTGTGTTAATATGTGGTTTGAGGAACACTTAATACAAATATTGTTTTAAAAAGTGAATATTGTTTTGAGAGTGAACCAAGGCATGGAAAACAAAAAAATAAATATTATCCAATAGTGTTCCTAGTACTTACATTTTCTTTACATTGTATTTATTGCAGGCATTATGAGCCAGAGATATTGTCTGGTCCACATAATTTCATTTGTTTGTAAACATGGATTCCTGCATTTTCAACACATTGCAAAAACAGGGACCGGACAGGGCAATTTAGAGCTAGTATTAGATGACTTTTAAAAAGTGAGGTCAACAGGAGATTATAATAATGACATGGTACAAAATCAGTATCCAAGAACAGTCTCTAAAGAACAATGAAAGGCAGAGCTTGCCAAAAATGTTTTTGAAAAATATTCCGCAAAGAAATTAGTACTAAGTACTACTACAATACAAACACCATTAAGAGCTTTTAAATAAATAAGAAGGGATAGGTTAATTCCAACACACAAAAGTCACTTGCACAAAAAAAAGAAAAAATTCAAAACACATCAACAGAGTGAGACGTGTCTTTAGCATACCCATGAGCTAACAACAGTTAAGGTAGTCTCTCTTTCACATAGACATGATAGTTAAAGCAGTCACACGATTTGAATGTTTGTTCTACCGCCTCTGCTTGGAGATCCAAAGCACTGAGTGGCTGTTGAGGTAACCAGCTGATTATGGACACAACATATGGAGTTGAACAACAGATTTTTATTTCCTATTAAAGTTTTAAAGACCTCAGGACACTGGATATATGGACAATTAAAAACATTCAATCTACTTTAATATACTGGTTCTTCTACACCACCAAATATGATTGCACAAATCAACTTCAGGAGAGTCTAGATTTATAAAACTCGAATTAAAACACCTGTAAACTCAGTTCTCCATTCAAAAATCATCTCACTCGCAAAATATCACCTAATATTTTATGACGGTGATTCCCTGCATGGCTGATACAAAATCATGGAGTACTCTCCCTGCAAGTTAACCCAAAAACTCCAACAATATGGACAGATATCACTCACCAAAAGAAAAGTCAAATTAATTATTTATAAATAAACAGTAATAGTGCTTGTTACCCCCTTATTACCCAAACTTAAAGACGCATATGACCTTCAAATGTACATTACTAAAGTAAAATCTTTCCAAAGGATACAGAGCAGATATAAGTGCATCAAAAGTATAAATGTATTAATAGACAAGTATATTGTAAAAAAAAATAGATTACATTGTGTGCTGTGTGAAACATAAAATATAAACAATGTTAATTCAGAAGTCTTAAAGAGAAACTTAGAGTCTCAGTGGCACAAAGTAATGCTTTAGAGGAAAAACACACTGCTCCCTAAACCATTTTGAACATACCAAATATTTTAACAGTTTGTTTGATTGTTTATTTATTTGGCTTCTTTAACGTTGCTATCGGCATCAGTGGCCATCTCAGTGACACACACAAGGTTATATGCATACACAAATTCATTTCAAGACTAGTCATATACACACGTACAATGCCAATTAAGAGTGATCAATCAACCCAACAAGCATGTCTTTGGATTGTGGGAGGAAACCGGAGTAAACCTACGCAGACACAGAGAGGACATGCAGACTCCACACAGAAAGGACCCAGGCCACTCTTCCCTGGGATTGAACCCCGACCTTCTTGCTGTGAGGGGGCGGTGCCGCCCCACCGAGCCCCACGTGCTGCCCAAAATCCACATTAGATAGAGTGGAAAA